>APFE030172279.1:0-35794 GCA_000404065.3 Pinus taeda
CGCGTCCAAAACCATGGACCGAAAACCATAGGTAGGTTTTCCCAACCTAATATAGGGTCCAAAAAAAAAATTCTCGGGGTGCTGCCCCGAACCCCGTAGAGGGGGGCTACCCGCCCCCCTCAAACCCCCCGGACAGGGAGGGCTACCGCCCCCCCTGTGACCCCCACGCTGCGTAATCGGCGCAACGAAGGGGGGGCTCCGCCCCCCCTCTAACCCCCCGGTTCACTACGTAGGTTAGTCGTGGAAAGAATATAACACAACCCAACAAACTCATACTCCTTTAAGAGATCTTTGAGAACCTATTTTTCCTTACAAAGCGTCAAAGAGAGATAACTTTTTAGGAAAGATAAGTTCTCCTCCAATTTCAAATGAATTGGTATCAGGGCTAGTTCTGACCAAGTTGCAGTAATGGGCAAGAGAGTTTGGAGAATGCTCTAAATTATTTAAAGAAAATCAGTCATCAGAGGATGATATGTCACACCAAGATGGTGGCGATAATATTCATTTGTCTCCTAAGAGAGATGAATGCTTTAAAGGACCTTTCATGCCATCATCCACTCCTCATTGTTAAAGTGGAAGCCCAAGGATAGGTATAAATTTATTCGATGTTTTCCAAGTGTTGGTAAGTTTGACTATTTGTGGAACATGTATCTTTGCACTTTCTGTGATGCAGTTGACCATTGTGTGGTTGTTTGTGAGAAAAACATGGTAATGGTCAAAAGAATGGATCAGATTCTTAGCATCAAGCATGATGAATCTCCTTCAAATTTGAGGACTTCCTTGTCGGCAAGCAAGAGAAACTACTTTTGAACCCATTGCAAGATGCATGGGGATGGGAATGAACGATGTTGGAAACTACATCCAGAGTTTCGTTGCAAGAAGGATAAGGAGGTTATACAAACTAATACAAGGGAATAAATATGTGGAAAGAGGACTCGAAGCATTCTTAAGGAAACCTTCAAATCAAAGTAGATGAAAAAACATAACCCATAAGCCTAGGAGAGGAAAAGATTGGGTAAACTATTTGTATAGTTTGTTGCTTTTTAAATTGTAAATACTTGTTTTTGTTTAACTGTTTTGGGTACTTTTGTAAAGTGAACAACAATAATCACTATGTTCAAAAAATATGTTTTTCATTAGCATGTAATGTTGTTGGCTTGTTTATAAGTAAAAATGTTTAAGGATTTTTAGGATGTAGAGTGCATTTCATCCAAGTTTGTCTATAGTTACGTACTCACCGATACAAGTGTTCAAGATGAAACTTGTTATGAATAGAACATTTGTTTAAGATTGTATAAGATATGACTATGTTTTTTTAGGAAAATCCAATTGTGCAATTTAATTTTTGTATCTAGAGAACTTTTGTGCACAGGAAGATTCTGAGGACAGTAAAGAAAAATTTGTTTCAATGCATGACATGCATTGTATTGCTTCTGATTTCCAAGATGGAAATTCAAGTTTTTCTTTAACAAAGGAACTTCAAGATGAATTGTTTGAGCCATGAAATATGGGGTTAAATAGAATGTTCAGATTCCACTCATTAGTGCTTTTATTCCTACATTAGTAATAATAATTTTGGCTTGATACTTGACATGATAGTAGGTCTTCACAAAGAAGATAGGTGAAGTACCTTGATTGGAGCTTGAAGGGAACCAATTGAAAACATAGAATTATGGATTAAGTTTTGGGTAATTTTTGAGTTTCAGCCTCATTTTATTTACGGAGAAGTAAACTTTTGGAGGCCAAAATATCATAATGGGGAGGTATGATCTAGTGATCAAAATTTAGCTCAAAAATGAAATTTCCCAAAATCTTTTGATACTAGCATCAATTTGAAGTGTTTATTGTTATGAATCCAACGACACTTGTTTTACCTCAATTTGATGTCATACAACAAAGTTATGATGTTCTGAAGTTCTCGGACAACAAATAAAAATTAGCAGGTTTGCTGACTGGGTTGTTGATTGGGTAGTCGTATTGCTAACATCATCAGGTCTACTAGGTACGTATGAGCCAAGGAGGGCTTTCCAAGTGGAAGCTTCATATAGGGCACAATGGCTTGTTTTGATTGGTCAAATTTTTATGTGGTGGTCCTATGAGGGTATGCCACGTGGCCCAACCAGAGGCCACCACATGGCTGGTTAAAATGTTGGTAAGCGTCAGAGAGGCTTAGCCAGGTTTGAACACATGACTTGCATCAACCAAGTCCAGTGCATTACCACTACGCCCTCATGGTGGTTATTAACCAATAAGGACTCCAACATTATATACATTTTATTTTGGCACCTCTTTTGGAGGAAGGGTCGGGCAGTAAGCCCCTAGCCCCTAGTCACTACACCCCACGTGACCACAGTGGATGCAGAAACAAGGGGCTTGGGTCTTAGCCCAAACCCATGGGCATATATCATCACACAAGACCCTGGCAAAGGTGTTGGGTGCACACGGATGGGGGGGAAGGCCCTAGCCCCAGGTTATGTGACAACCCAACGGACCATGGCCGAAGCATTCAAGAGTTAAGGTGATGGATGTGAGAGTCAAGGATCAGTCTTCGGGTCCTATGGTCACTATGGAACTAATGACACAAATGGAGGAGCCAACATAGTAGGGGCAGGCTATTAGCCTATCCCCCATACTTATGGCAATAATGCGACCACAGGTTAAGGCGAAAGGTGCATAATAGTAGGGGTGGGCAGTTAGCCTAGCCCCCTAGCCACATGGTCTATATGTCCATGTGAAGGAGCAGAGATTTTGGCACTAAGACGTTATTGGGAAATTTAATTTTCCAACAAAATGCACCTTCAACCGGTGAATTTTTCATATATGTAGTGGAAAACAGGGCAAAATTGTAGCATTGTTAGATTGTTTATCTATTTTGTAGGATGGATAATAGAGGAACTTAATAGAGAGCTTGTGAGAGCCATAACTTGGTGTGTTTTTGGCCTTTTGGAGCTCAAGAAGAGTCCAAATAAGGTATTTTGGACATTCTAGATGCAATGGTGACCTATATTTGCTGATTGGAGCACATACAAATAGACTTTTTGCAGGTTCAAGTCCATGGTTGTATGAATCAAACAATGTTTTTTAGCAGTCTTGAAGGTGTTTGAGCATGGAGAAGGCCTTGTAGGGGTTCTCTTACCTTTATAATTTTACTACAGTAGCTGCGAATTGTAGGGTGTAGCTCATTTTTTCCCTTCTCACTATGTTTTTGTTGAGGAAATCTTTCCTTTTGTACTTCAATGTGGAATTGTAGTACTTGTATGCTCATGTATGCTCATTTTCATATGGAGTATTGGGTCTTTGTAAGAGAACCCTTTTCTTGCTAATGGCTTCATGATTAACTATAGGTTTTCATTCTTTTTAGAGTGAGATTTATTTGCAGGAGAATATTTACTTGAAGGGGAAACTAATCACTCATATTATTAATAAATTTTATGTACGCCTATTCACTGAATATATGGAGCAGTCTAGATATGTTGCTAGGCCCAGAGATGTAGCCCAAGAGGGTTGAACACCGTCACCAAATTCTTCATTGTTGCTCTTCATGAATGCATGTATGAGTTAAATGATGAGGTGTTTCTTATGTTTTAAGTTTATTGAAAAGCTAACTCATATTCCTTGAAGAGACCTTTGAAAACATGTTTTTTCATAAGACCCATTTTTCCTTGTAAAGTGTCAAAGAATGATCACTATTTAGGAAGGAGAAGTTCTCCTTCAATTTCAGATCACATTTATATGTAGGAAATTTCTAGGTTTCACAGGTAGCCTAAGGAAATAATTTTAGATAGAGGTCCAAAATTCACATCTAATTTTTGGACCAGATAAATTAAAGGACTAGGTACTAATTTAAACTTCAGCACAACATATCATCATGAGTTAAATGGATAGGCTGAGTAGGTAAACAGAATAATTGAAGACATGTTGCAGATGTATGTGATGGATAAGGCATCCAAATGAGAGGGATACCTCCATCTTTTTGAATTTATATATAATAATGGGTACGAGACATTATTAAAAATGATTCTATTTGAGGCTTCATATGGCAAGAAATGTAATACTCCGACAATTTGGAGTAACCTAGTGGATAGAATTATGGTGGGTCATGAATTTCTCAAAGAAATGGAAGAGAAAATGGTTAAAATCAAACAAAATTTAAAAGTTGCTTAAGATAGGTAGAAAAATTATGTTGACAGGAATAGTTCAAGCAAGGAATTTAAATTCAGGAATCATGTAGTTTTGAAAGTAAAACTCAAAAAATAGCTCATTAAATTTGGGAAATTGTTCCAAGCTATCAACTATATATTGTGGGCCATTTGAGATTCTGGAGACTAGTAGTCCCAATGCATAAAGGCTTGTATTCATTGCATCTTTGCATATTTATCATGTATTTCATGTTTCATTTCTTAAGAAATATGTATTAGGCACTAATCATGTTGTTGATTGGAAAATGATTCAGATGGAACCCAAGGGATATTTTGCGGTTGAACCAATGCGAATTTTAGAAACCAAAGTCAAGGTGCTTTAGAATTGAGCCATAGGTATGGTAAATGTACAATGGACTGTGCTTGGTCTTGAGGATGCAACTTGGGAGCAAGAAGAAGTCACGAGGGTAGAATACCCTCACCTTTTTCACTAATACATTGTATACGTGTAAATTTGTATATATGATGCATTGAGGACAATGAATAAAATAAGGGGGGGGGGATATAATACCCCGATTTTTTTTTACGATGTAAATACATGTAATGTATATATTAGGTTGGTGATATGGAAGTAAATTATTGACCTGCACACCCATGTAGTTGCATATATACCGATATGCCAATTTTTTACTAAGTGTCTCAAGGGGCCACAATGCGAATATTGTAAGTATTGTAAATGTGCATATCCTATATATTAATAAAATAAATCTAGTTGTCAAGCCCACTCTGTGAAAATAGTAAGGGGACAAAACTCTAAATAAAAAAGCAAAAGCAAGGTATTTTGGTGAAAAGTGCACTTGGAGCCCATAAGGGTTATAGAAGGTGCCACATGGAAAATTAGAGACATACATAAGTTAAGAATGTAGTTTTGGATTAGAATTTATTTAATGCTTCAAGGGATTAGTCAGTGAGTCCAAGGGGTGGACTCTGAGTCTGATTGATGACTAGTGAGTCCCGGGGTTGGACTTTAGACTAACTGGGGTGTGGTTATTAGGTTAACCATGTCATAAGGATGCATCCAGTTTATGATGACATCCCCTATGTTGGCTCCAAGAGCTTGGTGCTATGAGGGTTTGATGACCCATTTTATGGCTTGGAAGCCATGGTATTTTGGTGGGAACTAGATGTTTGGTTTATGGCCTGAAGGATGCCAGGAGCCTTGGAGCAACACAGTTGTTGGGTTGGCACTTTGGCAATTTACTTGGAGGGTACCTAGACCCTGTAGAAACATGATTGTTGGGTTGGAAACTTTGCCATGGATGCATGGATACTTTCAATTATCTTTGCCTTGGAATTTTTGTCCCAGCTCGGGGGTGACCCAATGATTGAGCTTATGAACAACCAGGTCTATGGTTGGGTAGAACATGGAGGGCAAAAAACTAGTCAGATTCTATTTTCATATAAGTTCCCGATTTTTATAGATGATTGCAAATATAATTAGCATGTTGATTAATGTGTTTATATTAAAACCCTAATTCTAGGGGTTCAGGTTAATGTCTATTAATGTACATTTATTTATGTTGTTTATTGTATTTTGGGTTCTATGTGTGAAAATATAACATTCTGGGAGGTGAGAGTTGCATTCATATTAATTATAACAACCATGGTCAGGTTAGAAATTATGCTTGAAACAAGAATGAATGCTTCCACATTTAATGTAATTTAAGCTTAATTTTAATTATGTAGCTCTAGATATCATGGTGTTTCCTAGTTGGGGGTCGAGAACACTACAGATCTGTTGCAAGCATTGGTTGGGGTGAGCCCTTACTGTGACATCAAAAGTGAACCCTCAAATCCCATATTGCAACCAAGTTCAAGGAGATGTGGTAAAAAATATGACTCAATCTCAATCATAAATAAAATATTTGCATGTACATGTAAAGTAACATAAATCTATATCAACTTTGTAAAGTGATAAAACAATTGAAAGTTAAAAGAACATCTTATATTTTCACTTTCAGTGTGTGGAATCTATATAATTTTTATATTTTAAAAAATATTTCAATACAAGAATTGAATATCTATATTAATTAATCTATATTTTATTATTAAATTTATATGGGAAAAAGTTTCAAAAAAGTAATTATATTTCAAAATTGAATTCTATTTCAAGATCAACTTTATATTTTAAAAAAATAGTTTAACACTGACCATGATAAAATATTTCAAAACCTAAAAAATAGAAGTAATTAAAAGTATAACATTTATTTTCTTTCTAGAAATGATTAAAAAAAAATCATTTGCTTCCTAGAAAAGTAACAAAAGGAAGAAAAATTATTTAAGGCCATAAATAAAACACTTCAATATATAAGACTATCTAGGTCATAAATAAAACATTTCAACATACAAAGTTAAATAGCACTTATGTATATTTAAAAATATATTAATAACAAGAAAAAACATTTTAATATGAACAATGTGATCCACAAATAAAATATTTCAATGACCATGTTAAATGAAATATTTCAACTTCAACTATGAACATATTATACATGGTTTATAAAGGCTATGCATATATTATATACAATGAATGAAAAAAAATATGGTTTAAAAATGTCAATTGATTGAATTATTTTACATTTTGGTTTACAATTTTGTTTCAAATCTAACAACTATTTGTTATAATTGCAAGTTTAAACTCTATAGTTTACACAATCCAAGTGCCCAAGGGGGTTGCCAAGGATTAAGAAATGCAATTTAAAAAATGAAAATTGTACATGCTATACATATATTTTAATCATAGATTTACTAAAGGTGATGGATCAAACCTTTGATTGTACAAATCTTTTTTCAAGTTTTGTACTTAAAAAAAAATTGCACCTCAAAACACTTGATCCTCTTTACACCTACAAAGACTTGATCCGCTTTACACTTGTTAAATTCATGATAAAGAAAATATTTATACTAATTTATCTTTTTTTTATAATGCAATTTCAAGACATCATTAAATTCTTTAGAAAATATATTATTTGTCAATAAAAACATAAAAGATAAAACCATCTAATATTAATTTCCTTAATAAGTTTATCATTGCCCCATAAACATCATAAAATCTATAATATTCTCACCCAATCTAAACAAATTTAATTAAGTTTAATAATTGCATAATAACTAGTACAACCACATTAAAAATATTAATGTGGTTGATATAGCCGAAGGCTACATAAATATAACAAAAAAAACTACTGCATCACTAAGAATGCCATACCAATACACACATTTACTCTATTAACCATGTAAAAAGGTTATGTGTCAACTTTAACTTTCCAAAAAAAATGAATTTCACATCTTACTGTAAAACGGACCATTTTGCTAAATAAAATTTACTTACATATTAATTTTCCCATGTAATTAAAATATGAACCTATTAGAATTAGAATAATCTCAAATACCTAGGAAATTGGTGGGAAGGATTCACGTGTCAAATCTAATTTAACTTGAGAAAAAAAAGGAGTTACATATTTTATTGTAAAATGGACCATTTTGCTAAATAAATTTGCTTATATGTTCATTTCCTCATCTAATTAGTATATGAACTAATTAGAATTGGAATAATCTCAAATCCTTAAGAAATTTGTGGGCAGGGGCCACGTGGCATAAATCTAATTTAACTTGAGAAGAAAAAGGAATTACACATCTTATTGTAAAATGGACCATTTTACTAAATAAAATTCGCTTATATATCAATTTCCCCATCTAATTAGAATATCTAATTTACTTCTATATTAAGCAGTAGGTATCGAGTTGCATGTATGATTTCCTTGCTACTTTGGCATGCATGGTATATGCATGTGGTTATTTAGTTGGAATTCATGGTATATGTATGTGGTTATTTGGTTATGATTTGCCATTGACATGGAGAATATCGAGTTGCATGTATGATTTCCTTGCTACTTTGGCATGCATGGTATATGCATGTGGTTATTTGGTTGGAATTCATGGTATATGTATATGGTTATTTGGTTATGATTTGTCATTGACATGGAGGATTTCCTAGATTGATAGTGGTTTTACCTAGTGTTTCCATTTATTGGAAAGCCATGGTGGTTTTGGGTTTTTCCACTTGTTTCTAATTAATGCTCATGTTACTTATGGTTGTGGGTTGAGTTATTAGTTCCTAGATTTATTGGTTGGAAAATATGCTTAGGAGCTTTGTAACAAATTGGGTTAATTTACTAGTCCTGGAGCCTTGGTTAGAAAAATGCTCTAGAGCCCTGGAAGGTTGTGAGTTGAGTTACTAGTTCCTGGAGCCACAGTTGGGAAAAACACTCTAGAGCCTTGGACAACTTAGGTAGAGGCCTATCTAGTAGGTGTTAGTGATGTCTGACCATGCGGTGGAATCTCTAGTTGAGGGTTGTGGTGGTTTGAACTTTGGAAGACCTGGTTTGATTTCGTTATGATTATTCCATGAGATCTCACATTCATGCTTGAAATATGGCACTAGTGGTCTAGAGGATGACATGGAAATTATAATTTGGGACTGCATGCTCTAAATTGAACATTTTGGGCTACAACCATTGGGAAACAGGCTTGTGGGAGTGATTGGATGATTCCAACCGCATGGATGCCTTGTTGTGGGAGTGATTGAGGGCTCACATAAAAAAAAGGTTGTCTAGCTCAGATTTTGGCCACCTAGAGTGGTTACTCAACCTGTGAGTGACCTAAAGCCCCTGTAGGATGTGTTGAGTTATTAGTTTGTCTTCCGCATTCACTCCTACTTCCTTAATGGAACCTAGGAGGTCGGGTCATGTCATAGTAACTATTCGTCTAATGTTTACTCTGACAAGCTGGTGAAATTGGGCAGATATGGGATGGGTGGTTATAGAATGGTAATAGAACTAGTTCCATTCTCTTTGGGTGATATCTGATGCCACGAATTGTATCAGAGATCTTAAGTTCAACACTTGGACTCGATGGGCTGAATGTGTTTGTCATGCATGCATGTCAGCGTCTATATGTTTTTTATGCATGTATTATTATGTTTATGATTGTCATGCATGAGGCAATGGTATGTAGTTGGTGTTGTCATGCATGATGTCGGTGTATTGATGTGATTATGTGTAGGGAATATTTTAGGGGCTAATATTCGCAGGTGGTCTAATTTTCCATGATTTTTCCAAAAAAAAGATTCGTCAATTTCCATTTTTTCTAAAAGTTATTCGCCCAAATTTTACAGTATAAAATTGATTTACCTAAACAATCGCCAAAATTTTATGTAGAATATTATAAAATTATTATATATCTAAGTATCTTTACAAAAAATACCCCCTAACATTTTGCAATTTGCACATTTGGGACTAGTAATATTCACCAATGCTTCTAAACTTTAACATAAATTTCCATCCTTAAAATTTTCCATCATTATGTATATATACATATATTGTGCTAATATGAAATGATCTTGCAAGTGAGATAGCATCCCCTAAACTTCACTGAGGTGTTTTGATTATGTTATATTTGGTTATCTGACATGGTATGCTTGCAGGAAGTAGAAGATCAAAGATGAAAAGCAAAATGGTGGACTATAGTTCATGTGATTCTCCCTATAGAGCATATGAACAACATGGTGATGAGTACTTCCCTGACACATTGTGAAGTTTGAAAGTAGAGATCAGAAGTTGCGAAGAGGATAATGGAAATATCATTCAGTCACAAGAAATACTTACTAGGGAAAAGGAGAAACAAGTAGAATTTAATGCAATCATCCTTCAAATTCTATCAGATTTTCAGAGGCAAGGGCCACTTAGGATCAGTCATGGACAAGAGGAAAGGACCAATGGGGCATATGGCAACAGGTCTCAATCAGGATGCAAATTTTACATGGATGATACAACCAGAGATGGTAGGTCCTTGGAGACACTTGACAGGAGGGGTAATGATTGTGTGTTCTATTCTTGTCATAGGGGCTTCACCGGTGGAGAAATACCATACGATGTGCATTCATATTGGGGGATATATATTGAGGGAAAAATTACATAATATATTAGGGGATATATAGGGGGTAAAGGGTTTTTATATTAGCAGGTATAAAATATGGAGCTCAAAGTTAATGACAAAATATAAAGGGGTATAAAAAATGTCAATGAAAAAATGGATACCTCCAATATCTAGTGAAAGAAGGGGTTTTTTAAATTGGGAAGGTGTATTGGATTTTCATTTGTGGGGGGTTAAATACTGTTATTTTTAGAGGTATTTTCCAATATGTAGTCAAATTAGGGGTATTGTTTAGTATTCCATGAATGCACGTGATATGTTAGAGGTTCATTCAGTGAAGCCCCCGTGATTCTAGTTTTGGTTCAGAGAGACAACATCATCATCACCATCACCATTTTTATAGGAGGAGTGAGAAGAAGTGCTTTCTAGAAGAATTCAAGAAAGAAAATCCTCCTACATTTGATGGAGAAATGAAGAAGTCCTAGGATGTAGAAGCTTGGTTACTTAGGATGAATATGTTTTTCAAATTGCATGATTACTCATAGAATATGAAAGTCGGGATAACTACCTTCAGTCTTAAAGGGAGAGAAGAAATTTGGTGGGAAGATGTAAAAAACATCGAAGAATTCAGGAAGAGGAGTTGACTTGGAGTGAGTTCGAGAGACTTTTCAGGAAAAGGTATCTATCTAAGAGAGACTATGATGACAGGCCAAAGGAATTATTTGAGTTGAGGATGGGATATATGACCAACAAAGAGTATACAAATAGATTCTTGGAGTTGTTGAGATATGTGCCTTGTCTTAAGGAGGAGAAAGTGAAGATTGAGAGATTCACTAGTGGGTTATTGATGTCATTCAAAGATAGGATTTAATTTGATGAGCCTAGATCATTGGAGGAAGCCATCAAGAAGTTGAAAATTTGTTATGAGAAATCAAAGTGCATGTCTAAGAATAAGCAAGATTGGAAGAGTAATGAGAAGAATAAGGGAAAGTGGGTCAAGAAGAGAGGAAAACCACATGATACATATGAAAAGGAGAATGCAGCATTGCACAAGAAGTTCAATTCAGCTAACAGAGGACATGGATTTCAGTATGAGGAGTAGAACAACAGTGATGGAAGGAAGCCTTTACAATGTTGGACTTGTGGAAAGTATCATCGCAGGAGGGATTGTCCACATCATTAGGGTGGAACTATAGCACTCAAGAATTGCAGAAAGTGGGGGATGTTGGATGGAGTATTCCTCGGAGTTATGCAATGTTGGATAATATGTAGGTTGATCATCAGGTATATGTTATCAAGATGGAAGGTAAGCTTTGTGATCAACTTGTTTTTATTTTGATTGACCTTGGATTTAACTATAGTTATATCAGTCTTGGCCTCATGGATAAGTGTGGTTTGAATAAAGAAGTGCATGCATAGTCTTGGTTAGTGTAGTTGGCTATAGGTATTAGGAAAAGAGTTCATCATTGGGTAAGAGCTTGTGCATTTGAGTTGAATGGTATGTCGACATCATTGCATCTAAATGTGCTTCTGTTGGGATTGTACAGTATGATATTGGATATGGATTGATTGCATATTCATAGGAATAAGTTGGATTGTTATGAAAATTCTATTAAGTGCTTGGACGATAATGGAGAACAAATAATATTGTAGGGTAAGAAGAAGGCGACATCAGTCAAAATGGTTTCAACTATGAAGGAAAATTGCAGTCGCAAGAAAGGAAGTGTATTATTTGCAGTTCATATTTCTAGTAAAAAAGCTAAGGATTTTGAGGATGTTGAGGTCTTGAAGAGGAATCCGATTTTGCAACAACTCCAGGATGTATTCCCAATAGAGATATCAAAGTTACCACCTCACTGGGAAGTGGATTTTTCTATTGAGTTGACTCCTAGAGAAGCACCAACATCAAAAGCATAGTATAGGATGAGCACTGAGGAATTAGTGGAATTGAAGTTGCAATTGAAGAAAATGCTTGAAAAGGGATACATTAGGTCAAGTGTGTCACCTTGTAGTGCACCAATATTTTTCATGAACAAGAAGGATGGTACTTTCAGGTTATGTAATTATTATAGGTATTTGAGCAAGGTGATGATTAAGAATAGGTACCATTTGTTGAGGATCGATGACTTGTTTAACTATTTGAAGGGATCAACAGTCTTCTGGAAGATTGATTTGAGATCGGGATATCATCAGGTATACATCAAAGAAGAGGACACATACGAGACTGATTTCTGGACCAGGTAGGAGAATTATGAGTTTGTTGTGGCTCCTCCTTGTTTGACTAATGCTACCACTACTTTCATGCGTTTGATGAATAGTGTGTTGCATCCCTATTTGGAAAAGTTTGTGATTGTATTCATTGATGACATAATGCAGTTTATTTAGGAAATAATTTCTTTATTTGGGGCATGTGGTTTCTAAGGAAGGTATAGCAGTAGATCTAGAAAATATCATAGCTATCATGGAATGTAAACTCCTAGGAATGTGGATGAGTTCATATCATTCATGGGACTAGCAATTTATTACATACGGTTCATCAAGAACTTTTCACAGATTTCTTATCTTATTACATCATTGCAAATGAAAGGGATTAAGTTTGAATGGAAAAAATATTGTGCAACTAGTTTTGGGTAGTTGCTTAAAAATGATCCGGTATTGAAGATTGCAGATCCAGACAAAGAATTTGTGGTATGTACAAATTCTTGCAAGAGAGGACTTGATGGGGTCTTGATGCAAGAAGGAGAATGTGATATGAGTCAAGGAAATTGAATGAGCACGAGAAGAACTATGTGACACATGATATTGAGTTGGAAGAAATCATTCATGCATTAAAGATGTGGAGATACTATCTTCTTGGCAAGAGGTTTGTGTTGATGTGTGATCACAGTGGACCGAGGTACTTATTTGACCAACATAATTTGAATTCAAGGCAAGCTAGGTGGTTAGCTACACTCAGTGAGTTTGAATTCAAGATCAGGTACATTAAGGGTAAAGAGAATAGGGTTGCAGATGCACTTAGCATGAGAGTGTAGGTAAATCACATAGAAGCTATGAGTTCATATGGGGTAGATTTATAGGATCAAATCTTGCAAGCGGGATGTTGGGCCTAAGAATTATCTTAAAATACATCCACTTTCACTCCATTCAACATCCACTTCCTCTCCATTCACACCATTTCTCACCTTTATTCCACCACCATGTCATCACATTAGCTTCACTTTCATCATTATATGGGTTATCCTTGTGTTTTCCAAAACATTATTAATTCTTAGTATTTTTAAGAGAATTTGTGGTTAAAATTTAGAAAATAATATCCATATACTTATGCCTAACAATTAGAATGAATTTGTTGACACGTGTAGTTACAAAGGAAGCTTCCAAGGCATCTTTATGTGGCACTCTATGTTCAAATTCGAATTTGAGGAGATCATGGACCTCATGAAGAAGATCATGGACCTCATGGAGGAAATCATGGAGGATAGGGTTATGTGTCACCATTGGTTGAGAAGTATGTGGAACAAAGGAGGGAATAATGGGTCTACATTTATGAGTTTGTTATCATAGCTTTTGTATAAATAGGAGTGTTATCTCCTTCATTTGTAATCTTAGTATTTTTAGAATCTTAGAACCTAGTCCTTCATTGTAATCAAGTAAAGTTAATCTAGATAGAATTTAGAATAGTTTTAGTTAGGATCATATGAGCTTATAGCCATTGTACTTTGAAAATCATGATAAATAAAATGGAGCTTCTTTGATCCTTTACATTTAACTTCTCTTTGGTGTGCTTGTGAATCCTTGGAAGGATCCCCATTTCCTAGCAAGTACACTTTTGTTTTGTTAAGCTTTTATTTTATGTTTGTGAATTTCATTAGATTAAATTATTAGCTTCATATGTTTGAAATATTAATGAATGACTTTTCATAAGAAAGTATTAATGTTTCCTTCAATGAATCTGATTTGTTATTTAATGTTTGATTTCATTAGTTTAATTTTCTAATTTATATGCTTGAGATATAAATTAATAGTCTCTTGTAAGAGAGCTTTAATATTTCATGTAACCAATCAGAATTAGGTTTTGTTGATTAAGATGATTAGAAATATTAATGAGTAGTCCCCTCTAAGGGAGCTTTAATATTTCTTACACTTATTATAATGTCTTTTAATTTTTAGATTTCATTTTATTAAATGTCTAAATAGATGTTGGAGATCCCAATGAAAAACCTCCTGTAAGGGAGCTTTGGCATTTCTTCACCTAGCTTAGTCTAGTTTGTCTCTAAGTCCATATATATTGGATGATCCTTGAAGTTTACTTACCCAGATTGATGTTAAATGAAACTCTAATTTGCATCAAATTTTAGACGCAACATTTTGGCACCAGTGCCGGGGAGGATGATTTAGAGATAGTCTTAGGAAGTCATTTTTATTGCAATTTCTTTTTATGGACTAACTTGTGAAACTTGGTGACAACAGGATCTTCATAAAGGAGTTCAAGTTTAAGCTTTTTGATGTTTTATCTAATACTTAGCTAGTTTCAAATTCAGTTTTTAAACCTCCCATTTCCTACTAATCCATCTATGGATGAGAAAATTGAAAATGTTGAACAGGTACTTCTTAGAGAGCAAGAACAATATTGAAGACTGGTTTCAAAAGAACCTTGCGCCAACTCCAAGAATAAGACATGCTACTCACATGTTTGCAAATCAAAAGGTAAAAATTTTAAATCTTGATGTGATCATTTTCGAATTTCTAGTCTGTAGATGGCTTCACTGTAAGCAGTCTTTTACCTAGGAAATGAAAAAATCTTTCAAGTTAAAGGTAGAATAAATTAGAAAAAGAAAATGAGAACTCATAGAGTTTCCTTTAGTTTTGTTTTCAAAAGATAAAAAAGATGATCCATAATTCTTATGAATAAATTCAGGTAAGAGTCACTTCATCCACGCTAATCTAAAAAACAAAACGCTTTAAAAAAAATTCACTCTAAGAACAACTCTTATTTTTTAGTAGAAATAAATTTAGCATTATACAAAATTTTTGGTATTTAAAATCCAATTCCCAAACTTTATAATTGTAATTTATATTTTCAAAAATTTACTCTAACCTAGATATCCATAATGATTCCCTAATTTCTATCAAAAAAGAAAAAAAATCGCATTAGACTAACGTTTTTACATATATTGAAATTACCTCGCATTAATAAGCAGTAAGGGTAAATTGTTAGCATATATATTATGATTAGTTTTTGTGAGCATTATTAAAGTGTTGTAAAATGCATATGAATCAATAAACTAATTTTGGTTAATTCAAAATCATTAGGAACTTTTATTTGATTCAAATTCGAGAAGAATGATGGCCCTCACTTAAATCTTTGGCGTGCTCTACAACTGCCACACTGATTTTCCGAGTTCATCCTTGGATCGTTGAAGAAGAAAAAGGTTCACAAATGCTTGAATCTTCCTTCTAAAATACAAAAGTTACACTATTTAATTAGTTTGTGGATGGAAGGTTGTAGGCATTTCCATGAACCAAAAGCCATGCCATCTCATGTGACTCGTTACTATTCTAAACACATTTCAATCACCCAATATCATGTTGCATTTAAACCCACCATGTAGTTGGCTTGACTTTGAAATTCCACTCTACTGTCACGTCTTTAAGTCCCTTTGTTGCTTGGGTAAAGCCATCCTTTCATAATGAAACGTTTATTAAAATTTAAAGACATTCCCACTTGTTCATACATAGAGAGATCATTGATTTCTTAATCGAGCAACGAGAAATAAAGGAGATCATTGCACTATAGTAATGCTGACGAAGGCCAAATTGAAAGTGTTGGACCAATCAAAGATATCATTTTCGGCATGAGAAGGATTTGTGGACAGAAGGGTTCATGTGAATTAAACCAATGAGTAACTACCATAAATATAATTAACAGGATTTTCCTTCTCTGCTCTGCAACAACGTCTTCACTAGAAAGTGCAATGACATCGTGACAGCTACCTTGTCTAGAAGGGACAAAAGTGATGGCACGAATCCATCTAACCTACAACAACAATATTCCAATTTAAGCAATTTAATGATTGCATGCAAATTTTGTGGTAGGATTTGATCAATTTAATGAATTGATGATTACATGTAGATTTTATGTCACGATTTCAGCAATTTGATGATTTGATCATTGGTGGTAGCATGAACACAAGAAATCATGATTCAACCATTTACCACTAGTAATAACAACATATAGGATTACCTCAACAACCATACCTGTAGGCCTTTGCATGCAATAACGATTCAACCATTCACAGTGAATTTTCTAGATGATGTATTTTTTTGTACATTGTAAACTTCTTTAGCCTTTCTCCCCTACCATGAAAATTCAATGAATAATCTTTTACGATGATGAAAAATAAAATAAAATGGTAATTTGATCCACCTACGCAAATGGAACACTTGTTTACGGTGAGAATGGTGGAGGAGTTGCAGAGTAATTCAATGAGGAAAGCGATATTGATATTTGTGTTGAGCAATCTCCAGCAAAACATCAAGAATTGTAAAGATGACTTGATGAAAAACTGAATTCATACATGGCAAGCATCCAATTTTAAAATAAGTTGCAAAGATCTCAAAAGTTCATCTTCAAGATTTTCCTTGTAAGGATGCAAATGTTGACAGATGCCTAGGAGTCCAAAGACGACTTTTTCTACAATGGTGCATGGCATAACTGTAGATATGCTCATAAACACCCTGGCACAGGAGCATAATTCCATCCTGGATGTTTAGAGTAATTGCAATTAATAAATCAAGGCAGAAAACAATAGTGTTTTCATATTCAGGTGAACTACTACCCTTCTATGGTCTATCTGCTTCCCAAATGAGGACCCTACGATGAAGAAAATGGTTATGGCCTTGAGTACGTCTATGAAAATTATTTCTAGCTCCTTGAGGCAAATAAAAATGTTGAATTTTGAATTTGAACTAAAGACACGGAAACAACATATAATCTCAATCCTCTCCACTCTTCGTTTGTGTCCATGTGGAAACAAGGATATTTACATGTACTCTGTGGCTATTGTGCATGAATGATGGCATTCTATTTGTCTATATTCACCGACGTGGATGTGTATACTTGGTGTACAAGATGGAAGCAACCAATAAAATGACAAGATCATTTGAAGCTATCAATTAGAGAAGATATCGATTCAAACAGGAGGTGGACACAACAAAAGGAATCTCCAGAAAGGAATGCTAGGTAAGTGATCTACATTTTTTACTTTGCCCAAAATAATGAAACTAATTTCTCCATAAAACTAATGAGAACTACAAGTTGCTTGTACAGCTTGGACAATGGTGTCGATGATAATAAGAGTGTTAATTCTTATGGCACACCCAAGTTTCTGTAGTCTTCAGTATCTCTAATACCACATTTTACAGGACAGTCTTTGCATGAATAAAAAAGAAATCGTTTTTTTTTACATGTAGTTTTCCAAATAAGGCTCCAAAGAACCCCACATATCTCCCGATCGATTACAAATTGGCGCAAAACACTCTGGGTTTTATAATTGCCCCTATTTGAAGAAAAACCCATGTTCTATTTTTTAGAAATTCATTTTTAATTGACTAGAAATCGAGTTTTAAAATGATGTTTCAAAATTTCTATACGTTTCTGGCAAACGGCTATGATGAAAATCGTTTTCCATCTTGAACAAGTGTAAAACTCTCTTGGAGGCTTGACATCATTATAGTGGTGACTAGGACTATAAAATTCTCCTCACAAAGATGTGAATATGACAGAAACTTTAAGGTTCTATTTGTAGAGCAAAGAAGGATCTTAGATCTTTGCCTTTTTACAAGATTATCTGTGTTCTCATACTTTTGAATAAGGGTAGCATCTACACCTTTTACCACCATTGCTTGGATTCTGTATATTTAGTGCAGATTAAATTAGAGATTTGTATCAATAAGGTCAAAAGGTTGTGATATTAAAAACCTATGGAAAGTATGGAAAGTCTTGTTATCTTATGAGTTGGGAATTCCTCTTTGGAAGACCTTTTCCTCCTGCACAAAACATTCCAACTTGGACTGACTATGTTCACTGGGACTCTACTTCAATGAGTTATTTATGTTGTTTCTACAGAGATATTTTAAATAAATCAGTGAAAGGAGTTATTCCACCATCTATTAGTGAATTAGGCATGCTGAGATTCTTGACACCACAAATCTACAATCCCAAGCTTTT
Source organism: Pinus taeda (assembly GCA_000404065.3). NCBI lineage: Eukaryota > Viridiplantae > Streptophyta > Pinopsida > Pinales > Pinaceae > Pinus > Pinus taeda. Next base: position 18,364 of record APFE030172279.1, read on the forward strand.
ACATGCACATTCCATGAGTCATCAGATACAAACAGGGAGTTGATTTATTTGTTATGGTTATTGTTATTATTAAAAATAGATTGCTATTAACATCATGAATTAGACTAAAATTATGCTTTTGATATTCCATAATCTGTTTCATTTTGGTATACAATTTTTGCATAAGAATCAGGAAGGGGATGTCCATCTCTTCTTGAACAAACTTATGTTATTTATTCCAAGTTTGTTTTAGCAGGTTTCAGATGATCAACTGATCATTAAGGAGATTAAATTGTGATGACAAATGGTCTTCAAAAGACAATTTTCATGAAAAATCTAAAGAACAAGACCATGATCATAAGAACAACATTTCCAGAAAATTACAAGTTCTTGTAATTTACTTTAATGGTTTAATGGTTTGATATGTTGCATGACAGACTAGAAAATTCGAAGAGTTGGGGTTTGTTCCTAAATGTACCAGGATGGTGAAATACCTATCCACACTTGAATTCGACGTCTACAGGTGGGTGGTCAACGCTGGTCAAACTCAGCTATTTTAGCAGAAAGTCCAGAATTAAGGAGCATATTTGCTATTTTTGAGATTTTGCATGCCATAATTCACTTTTTCCCAGCAAGAGTCATTATCCATTCCACACAATCCACATACACTTCATTACATTTTCATCAATCCTAACCCACCAATAAAAGCAACGAATCTCATTTACAAGCTTTTTGTTCCACTTTAAATAACCATTGTTAGTTTCCTTTTTCCTACCCTTGCAAATAAAACCTTGCTTCCATACACCATTGAGTCCATAGTCCTTGAGTCTAAATATTATTCTAGAAACACCTTAAAGCTTGCATGCCTTAAGGGCAAGCTATCATGCCGATAAACAAGAGAATACATCAATGTCCCTTGTTCATTGGATCTTCTAAGTATTTGACAACAACAAATTCATTCATACTTAGAAAGATGTGTTCGGGGCATCTTGACTCTCATCCACATCAAAGATGGGAGATCTCGTGTTGGCTAGTGGCATCCATCAACGGCCACTAAGTTAACAATTTCTTGTTATGTTCGACACCAAAACATTTATTCACATGACAAGGATTGTGCCAAAGAGTGTTGAAGAATTGAAGACCAATGATTTTGTAGTAGAGGAAGCAGATCTACTTTCATTACTTTTCATTTTTTGATGTAAATGACTTGAGGACAAGTCAATAAATAAGGCTGGGGGGAGGGGGGGGGAGTGTAAATTCTAAATTTTGTATACCTTCCAAGCCTTATAAATTTTCAGCTGCATTCAACAGCAAATTCTGAACATTCAACAAAAGATCCAGCAGTAGATGCGACAACAATAAAAGATTCACTTTTTTGACTTCATCCACCATTTTCACAGCTAAGTAAAGAAGATTATGATCAGAATTTTGCAGCCACACATGCACAACTCTCATCCATTTTTTAAAGGATAAGTTGAGGTATGATATTTTTTAACTTTTAACCATTTAATTCCTTGAAAGCTAGAATGATAATTTTTTGGAAAAACTTCCTTTCCTCATTTCATAAAGTTGCCAAAACCATCAATTTGTGGGGGGGATACATTTACATTCATACTTTGTCACATCCATATTTTTCCATATTCATATATCACATTATAAAACCCACATAGCTTCGAAATCTATTCACTATTACATGAGTATATAAATGGCTTTGTAAAAAGTACTTAAAAGCTAATTGGATGCAACACAATCATGGTTGTTACACAAGAACCAATCGTGATGCATTCGAACAAAAATACTTTGCAATAAAAATCACATCATCATGCAAAGATCATACATTGAATACGATAAACATAATATGGTTGAAACGCAAGAACCAACCAAGTTTTAATTCAAAAAACACACTTTGCAAGCGTTAGTAAACAATATCATGCAAAGCTTAAGCCAAAAAGCTCAGGCATCAAAAGTAATGTAATAGATTGCATGAGGACATGCAATACCTTCAATTTGGGGGTATGTTGGGCCTAAGAATTATCCTTAAAATACATCCACTTTCACTCCATTCAACATCCACTTTCTCTCCATTCACACCTTTTCTCACCTTTATTCCACCACCATGTCATTACATTAGCTTCAGTTTCATCGTTATATGGGTTATCCTTGTGTTTTCCAAAACATTATTAGTTTTTAGTATTTTTAAGAGAATTTGTGGTTAAAATTTAGAAAATAATATCCATATAATAATGCCTAACAATTAGAATGAGTTTGTTGACATGTGTAGGTACAAAGGAAGCTTCCAAGGCATCTTTATGTGGCACTCTATATTCAAATTCGAATTTGAGGAGATCATGGATCTCATGGAGAAGATCATGGACCTCATGGAGGAAATCATGGAGGATAGGGTTATGTGTCACCATTGGTTGAGAAATATGTGGAACAAAGGAGGGAATAGTGGGTCTACATTTATGAGTTTGTTATCATAGCTTTTGTATACATAGGAGTGTTATCTCCTTTATTTGTAATCTTGATTTGTAATCTTAGTATTTTTAGAATCTTAGAAACTAGTCCTTCACTCTACTCTAGTAAAGTTAATCTAGATAGAATTTATAATAGTTTTGGTTAGGATCATATGAGCTTATAGCCATTGTACTTTGAAACTCATAATGAATAAAATGGAGCTTCTTTGATCCTTTACATTTTACTTCTCTTTGGTGTGCTTGTGAATCCTTGGAAGGATCCCCATTGCCTAGCAAGTACACTTTTGTTTTGTTAAGATTTTATTTTATGTTTGTGAATTTCATTAGGTTAAATTATTAGGTTCATATGTTTGAAATATTAATGAGTGACCTTTCGTAAGAAAGTATTAATGTTTCCTTCAATGAATCTAATTTGTTATTTAATGTTTGATTTCATTAGTTTAAGTTTTTGATCTATATGCTTGAGATATAAATGAATAGTCTCTTGTAAGAGAGATTTAATATTTCATGCAATCAATCAGAATTAGATTTTGCTTATTAAGATGATTAGAAATATTAATTAGTAGTCTCTTGTAAGGGAGCTTTAATATTTCTTACACTTATCACGATATTTTAATTTTAGATTTCATTTTTTTAAATGACTAAATAGATGTTGGAGATCCCAATGAAAAACCTCCTGTAAGGGAGCTTTGGCATTTCTTCACCTAGCTTAGTCTAGTTTGTCTCTAAGTCCATATATATTGGATGATCCTCGAAGTTTACTTACCTAGATTGATAGTAAATGAAACTATAATTTGCATCGCATTTTAGACGCAACACGAGACAACAAAATGACAGGTACTAGAAACTTAAGCATAGGTTACAACAGTAGGGTACATGTGAATAAGATGTGGAATATCATCTCACGGTAGATGGTTTGGTCATATTTAGGGACAAGATCTATGTGTAGGACAATAGTGAACTTAAGAAGCTTATCTTAAGTGAATTTCATGTCAAGCCATATTCAAGTCACCTGGCATACCAGAAGACATTGATAGTGGTTAAGAAGTCTACCATTGGCCGAACTTGAAGAAAGAGGTAGAAAAGTTTGTTGCGGGATGTTTGAATTATCACTAGGTAAAAGCAGAGTGTAACCATCTAGGTGGGTTATTGCAACCGATTTTGATTCTTGAGTGGAAATGGGAGGTCATTTCCATGGATTTAATTACATGTTTTTGGAGGAAATCTAAACAACATGATTCTATTATGGTTGCAGTGGACATGTTGACAAAGGTAACACACTTCATTCCATTGAAGTCTACAAATTCAACTAGTGAGGTAGAACAATTATTCACCAGAGAGATAGTGAGGTTTCATGGTATACCTAGGAACATTATGTCAGACATAGATGCCATGTTCACTTCTAGGTTTTGGAAAGAGTTATTTGCAAGTTTGGGTACAACGTTGGCTTTCAGTACAACTTCTCATTTGTAGAAAGATGGACATACAAAGAGGGTCAATAGGATTTTGGAGGACATGTTGAGAATGTATTTTATGCATTAGCAGCGAAAGTGAGAAGAGTATCTTCCATTGGTGGAGTTTGCATATAATAATGGATATCAAGAGTCACTGAGGATGAGTTTTTTTGAGGCACTTCATGGGTAAAGTTATAATACTCCTATTAGTTGGAGTGATCTAGTGAACAGGGTGTTGATTGGACTAGACATGTTGGCAGAGATGGAACAGGAATTGTAGGTAATCAAAAATAATTTAGATGTGGCACAGGACAAGGAGAAGAGATATGGAGTTTAGCACAAGGTGTTTAAGGAGTTTCAGGTTGGGGAACAGGTGTACTCGCACATCAAGCCCAAGAAGAGATCCTTGAAGATTGGATCATGTGACAAGTTGGCACCTTTGTATTGCGAGCCTTTCAAGATTCTTGAGAGGATTCAACTAGCAACCTATTGACTTGCACTTCCTTCGATAGTGAAAGTTCATGAGTTTTTCCATGTGTCATTTCTTAAGAAGTATGTGAAAGATGTTGATCATGTGATTAATTGGTTTTTATTACAAGTGGAACCTAAAGGAGAATTCCAGCCAAAACCTTGGTGCATTTTGCAGGGAAATATGTTCATGCTCCAGAATCGAGCAATCGAGCAAGTTAGAGTGCAATGGAAGAAAAATGGGCCAAATGAAGCTACATGGGAGATGTTTGATTAGATTCTTGCTATGTATCCTTCCCTATTCGCTAGTTGAGCAGATGTATTTTGATATATGTTTTGATGTTGTGTTTCGGTTATGTTTATGTATATGCATATGTATATAAATATCGGGTCAAGTTGTGTTATAAAGCTCCCATAAATGGTATGGTGTTCATGATATGTTGGGTATGTCTTCAGTAGTATGATATGATGTAATTTTTTTATCAAATTGTGTTATAAAGCTTCATAGGTAGCATTTGTTTGCTAGATTATAAGTTTCATTGAACACTAAGGACAGTGTTTCCCCAAGGGCGAGGGGCTTATAACAACCCTTGTTTGATTTCCTATGTAGATAAATAAAAAATAACCAAGTTCACATGATACATACTCCAAGTTGAATGTTGGGTAAAACATAGTGATGGGGATCACTGGTGATTAATTAATGGATATGAAAATTGTCAAAGGCATTGGCAAAGGCAAAGTGGCATTAATTGATAGTAATTTTGAAAATAATGGAAAATAGGAGAAAATTAAGGTGAAAGGTCACAAAATTGCATGTGAGGAAAATTAAGGGAAAATAAAGAAAATAGAGGACTCGATGATAAAAAGGCTTCTAAAGATGAGTTTAAAAATTTTGTCAGTTGCGCTTTTACCGGTTAAGCTTTTGTCTGTTTAGTATTTGGGTACTCTCATTATATTCTCTCATTCTCTCTCTCATATTGTTGCACACTTAGAGAAATATTGGAGAATTTTTGGAGCATGCTTGGAGCATTCTAGTTTTCATTGGATTTGGGAAAGAAGGATTTTTTTTTAGGAAAGTGCAAAGGGACAACGAGATCAAAAGCTATAGTAGGATTCCTTTGTAGGTATCAATTTCCATGTATGATTTCCTGTCTTGTTTTGGCATGCATGGTATATGCATGTGGTAATTTGGTTATGATATGTCATTAGCATGGAGGATTTCCTGGATTGACAGTGGTTTTTTCTAGCCTTGCCATTTCCTGGATAGCCATGGTGTTGTGGGATTTTCCACTTGTTATTTCTGATTGGTGCTAAGGTTCCTTATGGTTGTGGGTTGATTTATTAATTCCTAGAGTCGTTGGTTGGAACAAATTCTCTAGAGACTTGGAACAACTTGGGTTGAGTTACTAGTCCTGGAGCCTTGGGTGGACAGACATTATGGAACCCTAGAAGGCTATGGGTTGTGTTACTAGTTGTCTGAGCTCTAGTTGGGACAAACAATCTTGATCCCTCGAAAAATTAGGTAGAAACTGATTGGTAGGTGTTAGTGATGTCCGGCCATAAGGTGGAATCACTGGTTGAGAGTTGAGGTGGTTTGGCATCTAGAAGCCATAGTTTGATTTTGTTTGTATTATTCCATGAGATCCCACATTCATGCTTAGAATATGGCATGTTGGTGATTGAATGAAAGAGAGATTTGGTTCATCCTAATATATGGTCAGGTGGTATATGGAAATCCCTGACTTGGTTGGATTTTCATATGTCAATAAGAGCTCTCTTCCTCTTGTATTTCCAAGAGTAATTGTACTTGCTATTATGTGGATTTGATGGTTGTTTTATCATGGTGTATATGTTGTTCATTTTCTGGTTATATGTTTCTTATATGATTTATATTGGCTAAGTCTCTATATGTGTTTTGATTTGTTGATGAATGGTTAATGAATGCATGAGCTAATAAATGTTATTGCAACTATTATGAGAGGGAATTAGACCTTCTTGATGATTCTCAAATGAGTACTAGACCCTTATTTTTAAATATACATTCATGACCTTTAGATTACATGTTCGCCATGTATTTGACGAAATGAATATCATGGTTAAGCCTGGTTAGGTCATGTCCTTGATCAAATTTTGTATGGATAGCTTTGTATTGATGCCATTATTGATTCTAGAAAGTCTCACTGAGTTTTAAGTAGTGGTATGGAGGCTGAACTGGAAATTAGGTTTTGAGAACCACATGCTTTGAACTAAACATTTTGGGTTGCAACCCCTGGGAAGCATTCTTGTGGGAGTGGTTGGAGGCTTCCAAACACATGGATGCCTTGTTGTGGGAGAAATTGAGGGCTTAGATTAAAAAAGGGTGTCCAACTCAGGTTTTGGCCATCTAGGGTGGTTACTCAGCCTTTGAGTGACCTGTAGCCCATATAGGATGTGTTGAGTTGTCAATTTGTCTTCTACAGTTGGCCCCACTTCCTTAATGGAACCTAGGAGGTTGGGTCATGTCATAGTAACTTTTCATCTCATTTTTACACTGGCATGCCAGAGAAACTATGTAAATATGGGAGGGGTGGTTACATTTATGCACTCAACCGAAGAGTACATGTTATGCATGACATAATAATTAGTAGCTATGAAACTAATTTGATGGGAAATATTCTACATGCCAATAATTTAGACTAGGAAGATATGAAGATTAAAAATAATTTAAATCAAGGAAAAATAGAACAAAACTACTAGGATTACAAATTGAGCTCATAAAATATTCTCTTATATAAAGGAAAATATTATGTGTGAGATGTACCAACAATAAGAGAAATTATTCTATAGCAAATGCACCGAGTACCATATGCTTGTCACTTCAGGTACGAGAAAACATTGACTGCAACTAAGAAACAATTTTATTGATTAGGTTTAAAGAGGGAAGTGGCTAATTATATAGTCAAGTGTATGGAATGCCATTAGGTGAAAGTTGAGCATAAATACCCAACTAGTTTTCTATATCCAATTCCTATTTCAGGGTGGAAATGGGAGAAGGTATCACTTGATTTTATCACTAGTTTTCCCAGAACAACAAGAGGACATGAATCCATAATGGTTGTAGTAGGTAAGCTTACAAAGTTGGCTCATTTAGTTCTAATAAATTCAATGCATAAAGCAGCAAATATTGCAAACATTTATATGTAGGAAATTGCTATGCTTCATGGGTAGCCTAAGGAAATAATTTTACATAGAGATCCAAAATTCACATCTATTTTTTGGACCAGCTTATTTAAAGGACTAGGTCCCAATTTAAACTTTAGTACAACATATCTTCATGATTCTAATGGATAGAATTAATGGGTAAATTCAATTATGAAGACACATTGCGGATGTACATGATGGATAAAGCATCCAAATGAGAGGGATACCTCCCTATGGTGGAATTTTCATATAATAATGGGTACTAGGAATTATTAAAAATGAGTCTGTTTGAGGCTTTCTATGGTAGGAAATGTAATACTCCTGTGAGTTGGACTATCTTAGTGGATAGAATTATGGTAGGTCCTAAATTGCTCAAATACATGGAAGAGAAAATGGTTAAAATCAAACAAAATATAAAAGATGCTCAAGATAGGTAGAAAATTTATGCTGACAAGAATAGGTCAAGAAAGGAATATAAATTTAGGGACCATGTATTTTTGAAAGTAAAAGTGAAAAAATAGCTCATTAGAATTGGGAAATTGTTCCAAGCTAGTAACTAGATATGGTGGGCCATTTGAGATCCTAGAGAGGATTATCCCCATTTCATATAGGTTTTCATTCCTTTCATATTTACATATTCATGAAGTATTTCATGTTTCATTTCTTAAGAAATATGTATTGGGCACTAATCATGTTGTTGATTGGAAATGATTCAGGTGGAACCCAAGAGAGAATTTTAGGTTCAACCGGTGAAGATTTTAGACATCAAAGTCAAAGTGCTGCAAAATGGAGCCATAGGCATGGTAAAGGTACAATGGACCATGCATGGTCTTGAGGATGTGACCTAGGAGCAAGAAGAAGTCATGTGGGTAAAATACCCTCACCTTTTTTACTAATACATTGTATACGTGTATATTTGTATATGCAATGCACCGAGGACAATGAATACAATAAGAGGGGGGAGGGGGGGGGGGGATGTGATAGCCCCAATTTTTTTGATGATGTAAATACATGTATTCTTTATATTAGGTTGGTGAGATGGAAGTAATTTATTGGTTTTCACACCCATGTAGTTGCATATATATTGAGATGGCAATTTTTTACTAAGTGGCTAGAGGGGTCATAATGTGAATATTATAAATATTGTAAATTTGCATATCCTTATATATTAATAACATAAGGCTAGCTGTCGAGCCCACTTCATGGAAAGAGTATGGGGACACAAATCTAAAGAAAAATGTAATGGTTGGGTAGTTTGGTGAAAAGTGCACTTGGAGCCCATGAGGGTTCTAAAAGGTGCCACATAGCAAGTTAGAGCCATGCTTATATTAAGAAGTGTATTTTGGGATTAGGATTTGGTTAATCATTCAGGGGATTAGTGAGTGAGTCCATGGTGGACTTTGAGACTTATTGATGGCCAGTGAGTCGTGGTGTTGGACTTTAGACTGGTTGGGATGTGGTTATTAGGTTAACCATGTCGCATGGATTCATATAGTTTATGATGAGAGCCCATATGCTGGCTCCAAGAGCTTGGTGCTATGAGGGTTTGATGACCTTGTTTATGGCCTAGAAGCCACGGGATTTTGGTGGGAACTCGGTGTTCGATTGATGGCCTGGAGGATGCGTGGAGCCTTGGAGCAACACAATTGTTGGGTTGGCACCTTGGCAATTTACTTGGAGGGTCCCTAGAGCCCTAGAGAAACATGACTGTTGGGTTGACATGGATGCATGGATACTTTCAGTTATCACTGCCTTGTAATTTTTGTCCCATCTCAGGAGTGTCTTGATGAGTGAAATTATGAACCACCGGGTCTATGGTTGGATGGAACGTGGAGGGTCCATAACTAGTCAACTTCTATTTGTAGATAAGTTCCCAATTCTTATAGATATTTTAATATATAATTAACATGTTGATTAATGTGCTTATGTTAAAACCCTTATTCCAGGGGTTCAGGTTAATGTTTATTAATGTACATCTATTTGTGTTTTTTATTGTACTTATGGATTCTATGCGTGAAAATATAGCATTCTAGGAGGTGAGAGTTGCATTCATATTAATTATAACAACCAGGTTCATGTTAGAATAGAAATTATGTCTGAAACAAGAATGAACACTTCTACATTTTATGTAATTTAAACTTAATTTTAATTATGTAGCTCTAGATATCATGGTGTTTCCAAGTTGGGGGTCAGGAACACTACAGATATGTTGCAAGTGTTGTAGGGGTGAGCCCTTATTGTGACATCAAAAGTGAACCTTCAAATTCAATATTCCAACCTAGTTCAAAGAGACGTGGTAAAAATATTTGACTCACTCTGAATTATAAATAAAATATTTGCATATACTTTTAAAGTAACATAAATTTATATAACTTTAACTTTGTATAATTTTAACTTTAACTTTATATCAACTTTAACTTTATATAGCTTTCACTTTCCACTGTGTGGAAGCTATATAATTTTTATATTTTAAAAAATAATTCATTACAAAGAATGAAATATATATATATTATTAAATATATTTAATATAATTCATATGGGAAACGTTAAAATAAATAATTAAATTTCAAAATATAAATCTTTTCAATATCAACTTATATATAATATATATATATTATATATAATATATAAATATATATATATATATATATAAATATATATATTAATGTTGGCCATGGTGAAATATTTCAAAACAGAAAAAGTAGGAGTAATTAAAAGTAATAACATTTATTTTCTCTCTAAAAATAATTAAAAACATTCATTTTCCTCCTAGAAAAATAACAAAAGAAAGAAAATTTATTTAGCTAGGTCATGAATAAAACATTTCAACATACAAGGCTATGTAGTTCATAATAAAAAAATTTCAATATACAAAGTTAAATAATAGTGATGTATAGGTCTGCGATGAAGCTAGGGTTCCAGCGGTAAATCTGCAGAGGCCTACCTGCTCAGTAGGAAATTCTGGAGGAAGTTTGGTGAAGGGAAGGAGGAACCGGGGAGCGCCGATTAGTTCTGGAATCTTTTGTCAACTATTGAAAAGCGAGAGCAGTAATAACCGTTTGGAAGGAGGAATGGAGGCAAATGCGGGGAGGGGAGAGATCCCCTCCTACAAGAATATAACGAAAGGGGAGTCAAGTAAGGAAAAGAATCGGAAGGGACCGAAGGCAAACGATCGGGAAAACCCTGTAAAAGGGACCAGCTGGCAAACGAGACTCAATGGACAATGCCATCCAAAAGCATCCAAAAAACCCAGGTTTGTGATTCCAAATAATAAACTTGAAGATTACAGAAGCTATATGAAAGATTATGCTTTAATATGCAAGTTTGTAGGGCTTTGGCCAACTGAGAGAGACTTATCCAAGTGGATACAGCAGAGATGGAAACCGAAAGGCCTTATTGAATTAAAACTGGGAGCCAAGGGGTTTTTTACTGTCATATTCTCGAATATAGAGGATAAGGAAAGAATTTTCGAAGGAGGCCCTTATTTCATGAACAATGCGGGTCTGTTCATCCAACATTGGAAAGATTGTTATAACCCAGAAGCAGAGAGAATGCTAGCAGCACCAGTTTGGATCAGGCTCTTTGGGCTCCCAACGGAATTCTGGGATTCAAAGATTCTAGAAGGAATAGGCAATGCAATAGGATCATTTGTGAAAATCGCAGATTCCACGAAAAGAGGGAGGTATACGTCTTACGCTAGGATTTGCATATACATGAACATTACCGAACCCCTCCCAGAATTTATTGAACTGGAATACCATGATGAGGTTTGGCAACAACCGGTGGACTATGAACATATTCCATTCCGATGTAGAAGATGCCACGAATATGGTCATCTCTATAGACAATGCCCTCTAAATAGAACAGAGGAACCAATAGACAGGAAAGAAAAGGCAATCCTCACCCCGAAGGACTCAGGCAAGGAAGAAGAGGGTTTCCAAGAAGTTCAAAACAAAAGAAAGGCAAGGAAAAATAAAACCCAGAAACAAGAATCCAGCAAAAACAGTCCCCTGGAGACTGGGAATAAGTTCAAAGCCTTACAGGAAGAAGAAACAGAGATGGTAGACGCGGTAAGTGAGGAGGAACTAATGGAAGTAATAAAGGAAACAGAAAAAAAGGAATTAGGACAAGGTGAAGAAGAACAAGGAGAAGCAGAAGAAAACGGAGAACAAACAGAGGAACAAATCCAAATGGAGGTAGACTCACAGAAAGAGAAAGGAGGGGAAGAAGAACGTATAATGAGAAAAATATTACAGGAATGGCGATACCTGGACAAAAGGTTTATCCCAGAGGAACATAAACAAGTATACAAAGAAGCTTTTCATAGGTATAAAGAAAAAGTGGGGACAAAGGCAGCAAATGAACTGGATCAGATAGGAAAGCAAGAGACTCAGACAGTTGGAGTGGGAAGTTCAGGAAAAGCAGGGAAAAAAAGAGGACGACGCTCAATAAATGAAACAATTCAAGAAGTAGGGGAAACATTGGTAAATTCAGGAAGGGTAATACCTCTGTCAGAGGTATTTCATCAAACCTCCAAACTATTTAAATGATAATCACAAGTTGGAACATTAGGGGTCTTAATAGTAGGGGAAAACAAAGGCTTTTGGGAGATAGATTGAAAAAAGATAAGCAAAGTATAATGATAGTCCAGGAAACAAAAATTAGTATACAAAAAATGGAAGAAATAATCAGCAGATGGAAAATCCGGTATGAATTTAAGGGACAGGACGCAACAAGTAGTGCAGGAGGATTGGTAATTTTATGGAACCCTGAAGAAGTTCAATTTAGGAATTGGATTAGTTATCCGCGAATCCTTTCAGGTTCGTTTAATCTGATAGGGTCTTCGGAGTGGGTTGTTTTGTCGGGAGTGTATGGGCCACACTCCCCCATGGATCGCAAAGGGTTCTTGCAGAATATAAGTTCAATACAAAGACTGTATCATAATATGCCCTGGATAATTGGCGGGGATTTTAATATGATTGTGTTTTTAACAGAGAAGCGAGGAGGTTTACGAAGAACAAACCAAGATATGGAAGCTTTTAGAGGAATGATATCTGAGTAGAGGCTGGTGGATATACAAACCATAAATGGTATACATACTTGGAATAACCGTAGAGGAGGAACAAGCCAAATAGCTTCTAGACTGGATAGATTCCTTGTTTTGGAACAAATCATGATGAAGGATGTTTTCATTGAGGCCATGATTCTCCCTGCAATAGGTTTGGAGCATTGGCCGATAATGTTGGAAGTGGACCTCAATCAAAGTCCCAAGAGAAGACCGTTCAGGTTCGAAGCCTTCTGGCTAAGAAATCATCAGTTTATGCCTAAAGTTGAAGAATGGTGGACCACGAGCAGCCAAAGCGGGAGAAGCAAGATGCATACCTTCCAGTTAAATTTGAAGGAACTTAAAGGAAAAATTAAAAAATGGAACAAAGAAGAATTCGGAGACATATTCAAAGATCAACAAAGATTAGAGCCAAAAATGAAGGATTTACAACAGCTGAATATAACAGAAGGCAGAAATGAGGAGAGTAGAGAAGAAGGAATGGTAATAAGTCAATTGGAGGAAAGAAGGAAACAGGAGGAGATCTTATGGAAACAAAAGTCACGTGTCCAGTGGCTGAGGGAGGGAGAAAGAAATACAAAGTTCTTTCATCAAGCCATGATCCAGCACAGGCAGAGAAATAGGATCTTCTCAATCACAAATAGGGAAGGTCAGCGCATAACTCAGCATGATGAAATGGAGCAGGAACTGGTGGGGCACTTCAAAGGTATTCTCACGGAACCCCAGGGGACTAGAGAGGAGGCCATTGGAAGGATAAGCAATGAAATTCCTAATTTGGTGACCAGAGACCAAAACTTGGCCCTGATGAGAGCTGCTACATTGGAGGAAGTTGAGGAAATAGTAAAAGGCATGAAACGCAACAAAGCCCCGGGACCTGATGGTTTCACGGCTGAGTTCTACCAAGCAAGTTGTCAGTTCATGGGAAAGGAAATCTTAGAAGTTATTGAGGAAGCACGAAGACAGCAAAAGGTATGGCCAGGTCTTAACGCTACTTTCGTTTCTTTAATTCCTAAAACTGCTCATTCGGAAATTGCTGAAGGTTTTAGACCAATTGCTCTTTGTAATGTCATCTATAAGATTATAGCATCCTTAATGGTCAAAAGGCTGAAGCCAATCCTCCCCAGCATAATATCCCCTGAACAAACCGGTTTTGTTGAAGGTAGGCAAATCCTTGATGGGGTAGTAGTTTCCCAAGAAATAATACATTCTCTAAAACAGAAAAAGGAACCAGGCATGATGATAAAATTGGATCTATCCAAAGCTTATGACCGCTTAAATTGGAGGTATCTGGAATCAATCCTTTTGGCTTATGGTTTCTGTCACAGATGGGTGAAGTGGATTCTTAGTATGATCTCCACACCTAATTTCTCCATTCTTATGAATGGCTCCCCAACCATAACATTCAATGCTTCAAGAGGCCTGCGGCAAGGAGACCCCTTGTCTCCTTTTCTGTTCATAATAGCAGCTGAGGGACTGGGAAGATATATCAAAAAAGAGCTCAGAGAGAGGAAGTTAAAAGGGCTGAGATTATGGGGAAATAACATCCCTGTCACTCACCAGCAGTTTGTAGATGACATTATGATTTTTTGTAAGGTTTCCTTGAGAGAGGTCAAAAGCATTAAGGAAGTTCTGGACCTATTCATGGAAGCATCGGGCACTGAGATTAATAAGGACAAGTCGAACTCCTTTATTTTCAATACCCCTGAATCTGTTAAAACCCATCTTATAAGAACGCTGGGGTTTAGAAAGGGAGAATTCCCAACAAAATACCTGGGAACCATTTTAGACGTAAGGCCGCTAAGGATAGCTAATTGGCAACCAACTATCGAGAAGATCAAGAATCGGTTATCTAGCTGGTCCTTTAGGACGCTGAACATCGCCTCTCGTCTTGTTCTCTTGAAATCAGCTCTCCAAGCAATCCCAATTTATCCATTATCTATTATGGCAATTCCGAAAGGAGCAAGCACTAAAATGGTTGAAATTTTCCGGAACTTCTTATGGGGAGGGCCAAATCAGCAGAAGAAATGGGCATTAATTTCTTGGAACAGCTTAACAAAACCAAAGGAGGCGGGGGGACTGGGAGTCAGAGATCCGCTTCTTTTGAACCAAGTCTTGGCGGCGAAACTATGGTGGCGTTGGATGAAAGGTGGGAAGGATTTATGGAAAGAAATATGGACGCAGAAATATCCAATGCCAACCTCAACTGAAGAAATTTTAAGACAGGAAGAGTTGCCAAAAGGATCTATGATATGGGATATGGCATGCCAAAATAGGAATATGATAAATAGGCATGCCTTCTGGGAGGTCAGAAATGGTAGGTCTGCAAAATTCTGGGATGAGGCCTGGCAGTAGAGGGAAAGAATGATGGACATTCAGGGGTTGCAAACCATCTGCAGAGAAGCGCAGGCCAAAGGCTTAACCTATGTAGAAGATTACTGGAAGGAAGGAGGCGAAAATGAGATATGGAGGGAATGGAAAGACCCTGAGGTCTGGATTGATAATATTGGTGATGATATCAAGTCAAGAATAATAAAAGAGATGGAGTCCAGAAGGATCAAAAAAAGAACAGGGCCGGATATCCTCAGATGGGGCAGATCCACAAAAGGTTCATTCACGGTTAAGGAGGCATATCTCATAAAATCCAAAAATATGATGGAAGAACAGAATCATGATTGGAAGCAAATATGGAACAATAAATGGTGGCCAAAAATTTCAATGTTCACTTGGTTGGTGGGAAAAAGTCGCATCCTGACTTGGGATCAACTTCAGAAAAGAGGTTTCCAAGGCCCTTCAAGTTGCTGCTTATGTAAACAAGACATAGAAACTCAGGAACATATCCTTAATTCTTGCCCAACCGCTCAGGAACAGTGGGATCTGATCAACAGCATCTTTGGAAAAACGAACCGTAACCCCCAAAATATTGTCCAAACAATCTTCCAATGGGGAAGGGGGCAATTTCAAAGCCCGGTTGTGAGAAGAGCTTGGAATTGGCAGCAGGTTTCAACATTTGGACCATTTGGAAAGAACGAAATAGAAGGATATTTCAAGACAAGACTACTTTTTCGGAGGAGATATGGCAGAGAACGCAACAACTAATAAAAGAAACTATCCTCTCAGAGTCTTGGAGCCAGGAGGATTAGGATACGAGTTTAGAAGAGGAGCGAATCCTAAGGAAGCTAAATATAAACCAATCGATGGTTTATCCCCAGCAGCAAAAGCCACATAATATGCAGACCCAAAGCCCAACAGTGTTTATCCGACCTCAGGGAGGTTTTATCAAACTTAATTTCGATGGAGCGTCAAAAGGAAATCTGGGTCTGGCAGGCTATGGTGGGATTTTCAGGGATAGTCAAGGCCAAACGAGATGGATTTATGTTGATCGTGGAGGCATGATGACTAATAATGAAGCGAAATTCATCGCTGCGTACCAAGGAATTAAGATTGCAATAAGGAATGGATATAGGAAACTAGAAATAGAAGGGGATTCAACCTTAGTTATCGAAACAATAAGAAAATTAAATGATGGGAAAACATGGGAACAGGTGACCAAGAGCTGGAGGACAGCATGCCTCATTAAGGAAATTGCAGATTCAATGAAACATATTGAGTACAAGGTTATACACCATGTTAGGAGAGAAGGTAATAGAGCTGCTGACCACTTGGCAAATAGGGGATGCAATGATTCAAATGGCAAAGTGGATAGCATATGGTCATCACAGATGGAAGGGACTCGATGGGAGGAGTTAAACACCATTACAAAGCAGGACAATGATGTCAATGTATAGAGACGATGAAGGACACAAACAGTCCCCGATCGGGGTGGCTAGAAGGAACAAAGGCAGAGTGATGATGGATGGCAGAGGACAACAGTACACACCTCAACCCAGGGCAATCATGGTTGAGGATGTTGGGAATGCTTCCAGAGGAGATAGGATCCCGAGACAAGCCTCCATTACAATCATGGTAATTAGAAGGAAAGGAAGTGGCGGCGTAGTGCTGAGGACGGGTAGACGAGGTGGCATTCGCGCAAGGAGAGCCGATAAAGACAGCGAGGTTAATAAATTCAGAGCTTGCGAGTTGGCGGAGGCAGCCGAGTCCGGAGGTAAGGTGAAGGAACCCTGTTCCCAGCTTGAGCAATCGACAATGGCGGAGGGCGGTAGGAAGGTGAGGGTTGAAAAGGAGGAGGAAGGGAGAACGACCGGGAGTCAGGGTAATCGGAGGATCCAGGAGGATGACAGAATGCAGGGAGCAGAGAAATATCAGAGGGTAGCAGAGAATGAGGGAAGGATCAGGAGGAAAGTTCAGGTGGAGACAGAGGAAGGAGTTAATGGAGAAGGCGAGCTGAGACAAGGGCAGATTGAGAACAGAGAGCGTGGGAGGTTCGAAGTTGGCCAAGGAAGCCAAAGCAATAAGCAGGATAACCATCCCAGAAGGGGTAAACGCAGAGGTGGCAGGGGTCGCGGCAGACCCAGGCATGCTGAGAGAACAGAGAATGACGTGCAGGCCCCCATCCAGCGGAAAAGAGGTCGCCGAACAGTGGACCAGACTGCGAGGGAGGCAGAAAATGTGTATAACGGTGAAGCCAACGAGGATATTAGGAAAATTATTGAGAACATGGAAAAAAGTGTTCTGGAGGAGGCCTCCGATCCAGAGATGTATGACTGGTGCTCCCTCCTTCTGGACCCAGGTAATACCAAAGGCCGCCTCTCCCAGTACAAGCAGGCGCTGCATATATTCTGGGTTATGAAGTGCTTGCTCACCAAGGCTATGGAGCAAATTGCGGAGGAAATGACGGAGATTGCGCAAGG
>APFE030172281.1:0-12048 GCA_000404065.3 Pinus taeda
TTGGTATTCTGGTGTACATTCACAATGTTGGGTGATCTAGCTTTGCTTGAGGTGAAGAAGGGCTTCTTAGCTGGAAGATGATGCTGGGTCAGAGCACATGGTTGTAATCCTCTTGCTACTTTTTATCTGAATAAAGCTATTCTTGTTTCCTTCCATATTCTTGTGTATTTGTTTATATATGCTTATATATGGTTAATGCACATCTGATCTTGCATTATTTATGAACTTAGATCCTTGTTTCTTACATAGTAGTATTTTGTTGTGATTCTACAGGTCCTTCTGAAGCTGAGCAGACAAAGAGAAAGCAACAAAACTCTATCAAGAAGGAGAGGAAATCGAGCGCAAGACTCAGGTTGGCCCTCTTGGTTCTCCTCTCATCTATTTTCATAAAAGGAATCAATAGTAGACTTTGATTGTTTGTTTCTAAGATAGCCACCCATATTAGTGGGAATAGCAGCATCTGTGTGGACACTATTGCCGAATAACACTCTCCCACTTCCAAAGCTTTGATATTCCCAAGTCTTATTGATTAACCAATGCAGAATTAAAAATGCTTGAAAACAATGGTGTATGCTTGTATTGATTTATAATTGTTCAGGTGTTGTAAATTAATGTGTTGAAACGGATATATAAATTCATATAATAGTAAATGAACAGCAGAGACAATGCAACAGTAAAATACACGCAGAAACAACAATTTAATTATGAGTTCACCCACACTCTTAGGCTACATCTACATGAGCTCTAGTCAATTTGGCTAGGCTATTTGCAATTATGGTATAAGTCCTTTTTACAATCTCTTAGCTAAACTCCTACTATTTAACACAAAATGTTGGGCTCAAATACCATTTTTATCCCTGGCTCTGAAGCTCTTAGCTTTCTAGCTCTGGCTCTCGATCTAGCTTTTAGCTCTAGCTCTGGCTCTCGGCTCTTGCTTTGGCTTTGGCTCTGGCTCTTCGGCTCTAGCTGGGCTCATGGCTCTTTGCTCTAGCTTCTCTGAGCTCTTTCTCTCAGCCTCTGTGTCTCTCTGTGAGTCGCTCGACCTCCAAGCAACTCCAGGAACCTTCAACAAGAATACGCTACTGTCAATTGAGCTCTCTGGCTTTTCACTCAACCTCCGAGTGACTCCAAAAACTCTCTACGCACTCAGCTCTTGCTCAATGTTCACTCAGCTTGCTCTCTCTACCCATCAACTGAGCTCTCTAGCTTCTTTAAGGTAGTCTTCCGGCTCCGTGGCTTTGACAACCATTTTCTCTCCACATAATCATTCTATGCAGACCTCTGTCTTCCAACCACAATCTACTCAAATCCCTTCTCTGATCATTAGCAATCATTGCCAAATGCCCTCAGGGATGGATGCCACCTATTCTGTAATAGAAGGGGCAATCAGTGCTTGAAATCCCTCAATATAGCCATCCTCATCTTACACAGGAAAACATACTAAACACAGGAAAAATCTGTAAAGAAAACTGTTCACTGGACTTCAAATTTCCCTAAATGTACTTTATTTTCCTATTGGGTCCTTTCGTAAGTTGTCGTCGCATGTCACAAGGGCTTTCTCCTTTGTATTTTATAATTTCATTAAAAATATTGAAAATACACACAAGATTACTGTTGGGTGGATCTCAAAACATATGGAATAGCATTTATAATCTTATTGGGTTCGAAAAATTGCATCGCATATATATATATATATATATATATATATTATATATATATATATTATATATATATATATATATTTATATATATATATATATATATATATATATATATATATATATATATATATATATATTATATTATATATATATATATATATATATAACTTATAGCTGCTCCTCTGTAATGCGCCGATGCAATATTGCAATATCGCAATCGCAAGTTGTTGGGTCTCCAGTCTCCATAAGCCATCCCTTTGGTGTTTCGCCAATGGGATATTGTGATGTGACTTGTCGCAATCGCTCATCGCACGTACCCCATCCGTTTAATATGCACCCCACTATAACCGTTGATTGTGATATTGCGATCGCACTAAACATATACCATGTGCCAATATCCACTGACTACTATCGTCGATTGTGATTGCCTAATGGATCTGGACCATTGATTGGCTAGATCTAACAGTTCCTATTCATTATTAGTTTAAGCCTCTTATGGCCTCGACTTTTGCTATTTTCTCATGTCTTTTCCTCTTTCCCAAAGAATAAAAGGGGATCTTTTTATGATAGCTTCTTCATCTGAAGTCCGCTTTTGACCATTCAAGTTGCGTGGGATTCAGAATGAAGAGATTTCCCTAATGAGACTATTTCTGAGAGCATCCTATGATTTTTAGTTTCCTCTGATTTACAAAGGATTTGTGCCATTTGGCACCTTTTACACCTTAAGTATTTTAGACTTAGAGGTTTATCCAAGATCCATTTTTGTATCACGCCTTTCCACTAAGAGAACTTTTGGTCTCCAAAAGTCTGATATACTGATTTGAACAATAAATGAGAGTGACTCACCCTGTTCTTGCAGCCTCCCTACACTTTCCTTATCATAGTGCCTCTTAACCAATAGTTTTTTACCACTTTCCTTCTTGGATGGGCTGGTCTTCTTGGGACGAACTGTCTTCCTCCTTGCCTTTCTGCAGAACTTCTGCTGAACTGTTCATAGAAGGTGGTTTGAACTTTTTTTCCTTGACCATTGATCGAAGGTGGCTCAAACAAATGTGAAGTACATATTCTCCACAAAAATTTCATTTGTACTTGTTTGAAAAGCTACCAACAATAGCTGTTAACAGCAACAGGCATATAGACACAACTGGATGGACTAAACTCATACTTCAACAAAAGAAATAGATTTCACATATTGTGAACACCTCCATGTCTTATATCTACATACAAATGATTGACTAGATAACAAGCCCACAAAACATGCCTTTAAACAAATGATCCTTCAAGTCAAGCATGTAGAAAAAGACCATTAGGACTCTTTTTCAAAAGATGAAACACTTCATCATTATCTCCATTTGGAGACCAGGTTAACTTCTTCCAAGTCAACATGGCATCACATGCATGTCAAAGCAATCTACCCTGCAAGTCAATTACACATACATGTTCAAAAAGAAAGAAATCATCAACATCCCTGTGTTCATGCATCTCATGCTCATGAATGCATTTCATCCTTCAACTTTCACTTAAGCACACTATACTTTCAAAGTTAAAATGAAATATAATGTAGATGCATCAATACAATATTAATTAGATAAGAAATCTAACCATTCCTTACCAATCCCTTCCAAAGGTACTACCTTTGTCTACACATTAGCATCAACATGTGAATCATTCTGAGACACATAATTCATGGAATTTTCACTTCCATTTCTGCCATCTTCTCTTTCCACTTTCTTTAGCTTTTGTTGAAGCATGTTGGATTCAAAGTCCAACATTTTGCAGCAAGATGTCCTTGCTTATGGCAGTAAGTGCACTTCATGTGCATCCTCTTGACAACATGATTTGCTTTGTCCAATGGACCTTTGGCTTCTTGCTTCATTTCCTTCAAAAGTTTCCTTTGTGTGGCCATTCTCTTCCAACATCTAGAAACATTATGGTTATCGAAACCACCAAAGGACCATGCAATTATTTTTCCATACATATGTGGAAATTTATCATGCTTTGCAAAATCAAAAGGGAAATGTTTAGAACCAAATTTATACCTACCTCTTTCACCGTTATTGCCTTCATGAGGAGGTGAATTAAATGAAGAAGTCGCTCCCCTTTGGAACACCATCAATCTCTTCGAGCCTGTTAGAGTCTCCCCAACTCTCTTGTCCAAGTGTGTGCCTCTAAACACCTACATTCTGAAATTTATGTTTCAAGCTATTGCATTCCTCCTTAATACAATCTTCATAGTCTATAATGCAATCCCTCCCTGGAGCTGTTTCAATGGCCTTCATGGCAGCCTTGGAACTTTCTCCATAAGATTGTCCATACCCAAGACCCAAATACTTAGGCCTTTCCCTTTACTTCTGCAAACTTAAACAATAGTCAGTCTGCAACAGCCATATATCAATGAGACAATCAGTCCTTCACTGCCCAAACACCTTTCAGACAAGCAATCTTTGCTCTGTCAATCAAGCATTCTGATATAACCTTATTTGAAGGTGTGGTTAATCAATCTTAATCTTCGATACCACTTGATCTAAAAATGGGGCGCTTAGGCTTCTTGTCCAACTTACAAGAACCTCTCCCACTTCCAAAGCTTAAATATTCCCAAGTCTTATTGGTTAACTAATGTGGATTTAAAAATGCTTGAAAACAATGGTCTATGCTTGTATTGATTTTTAATTGTTCAGGTGTTGTAAATTAATGTGCCAAAATTGATATATAAATGCATATAACAATAAATGAATAGCAAAGATAATGCAGCAATAAAACACACACAGAAATGGAAATTTAATTAGGAGTTCACCCACACTCTTGGGCTACATCTCCATGAGCTCTAGTCAATTCGACTAGGTTCTCTGGGATTATGGTATAAGTCATTTTTACAAGCTCTTGACTCAACTCCTACTGTTTTACACAAAAACAGTGGGTTCAGATACCATTTTTATCCCTGGCTCTAGAGCTCTTGGCTTTCTGGCTTTGGTTCTACTCTAGCTTTTGGCTTTGGCTCTGGCTCTAGCTCTGGCTCTTTGGCTCTAGGTCTAGTTCTAGCTATTGGCTTTCATTTTGGCTCTCGCTCTTGCTCTTCAGATCCAGCTGGGCTCGTGGCTCTCTACTTTGGCTTCTTTGAGCTCTTTCTCTTAGTCTCTACGTGCCTTTGTGAGTCGCTCGACCACCACGCAACTTCAACAACCTTTAGTAACAATACGCTACTATCAATTGAGCTCTCTAGCTTTTCACTTGACCTCTGAGTGACTCCAAAGACTCTCTGCATGCTCAGCTCTTGCTCGTTGTTCGCTCAACCTGCTCTCTCTGCCCATCAATTGAGCTCTCTGGCTTCTTTGAGGTAGTATTCTGGCTCTGCGGCTTCCACAGCCATTTTCTCTCCACATAACCATTCTCTACGACCCTCTGTCTTCCAGCCACAGTTTGCTCAAATCCCCTCTCTGAGCGTTAGCAATCATTACTAAATGCCCTCAGGGATGGATGCCACTTATTCTGTAATGGAAGGGGCATTCAGTGCTTGAAATCCCCCAATATAGCTATTCTCGGCTTACATAGGAGAACATACCAAACACGGAAAAAATCTATAGATAACACTATTCATCAACCTTCAAATTTCCCTAAATGCGCTTTATTTTCCTATCGGGTTTTCCCATAAGTCACCATGACATGTCACAAGGGCTTGCCCCTTTGTATTTTAAAATTGCATTAAAAATATTGAAAATACACACAAGACTACCATTGGGAAGATCTCAAAACATATGGAATACCATTTATAATCTTATCGGGTCTGAAAAATTGCATATATATATGTATATATAACATACAACTACTCATCTATAATGTGTTGATGCGATATTGCGATATCACAATCATAATTCATTCAGTCTCCAGTCTCCATAAGCCTTCCCTTAGGTGCTTTTTTGATACGATATTATGATGCGACTTGTTGCAATCATACATCACACATACCCCAACCGTTTACTATGCGCTCCACTGTAATCATCAATTGTGATATCGTAATCACACTAAACATATACCATGTGCTGATATCTGCCGACTGCCACTGCCGATTACGATTGCCAATCAGATCTGGACCATTAATTAGCCAGATCTGATTGTTCCTGTTCATTATTGGTTTAAGCCTCTGATGGGCTCGATTTTTGCTATTTTCTCATGCTTTTGCCTCTTTCCCAAAGAACAAAAGGGGTTCTTCTTTTTATGATAACTTCTTCATCTGAAGTCCATTTTCACCCATTTAAGTTGCATTGGATTCAAAATGAGGAGATATCTGCAATGGGACTATTTCTGAGAGAAACATGTGATTTTCAATTTCCTATAATTTAAAAAGGATTTGGGCGATTTGGCACCTTTTACCCCTTATATGAAGTCTTTTAGACTTAGAGGTTTATGTAGGATCCATTTTTGGATTAGTTTGGGTAGGTTAAATGGGTTATTCTAATTCCCTAATAGGTTCTTCAAAGATCTTAGGTTACTCTCTTAAAGGGTCTTCTAAATCTCTTATAGTCACAGTGGGAAGGTTACAGTCACCGAAGAAGAGTGAACGTTGACTATTTGAGGGTGTGGGGGTTTTTGGTAAGAATTTTCCTTTAGTATCTCTATTCCTACGAGACATGAAATAATTTTTTCCTCCTTTTATATGATTTTTTTAAAACTAAATGTAAAACAAAAAATAATTCTTAAGTAGATATAACATCTACCTAGATAGTAGACACATCCCCGACAATGATGCCAAAAAGTAGTGAGCCCTTCTAGTGCACCAAGAGTGTTGCAACTCTTAAGGGCTCCTCAAATCTATTTATCAACCTGGGGTGCATACGAACTTGGAGGTGACAGTGATATCTACACAGTAGATGGGATTCTATTCATACCATCGCCAACTAGGACATTTGATTAATAGTTCTCAAAGACCATTATTTCTACTGAATTAGAAGAAAAATAACTATTGAATGTGAAACTCATAACCTAGATCAAATGAAAAAAGGAAAATTATTTTTAAACCTCAAGTTATAGATGCTACTAACTTGTAAATGCTATAGGATCAATTCATGAAAAGATAAGAGCTACACTACTTGCAGAAATGGAACTACACTATCGTGCAATCAACCCTCTAGCTACAAATCCACTTGCAGACAAGAATATAACCTACCAAATCAAAACTCAATATTTCATGCATCATCTATCTATCTCACACTTACATATAAATCAATGTTCTATTTGTGCTAAATTTGTGATCAAGAAAGTAATGCTATTCTATTTTGCAATGAAGGAAAGGCTAGTTGGAATGGCCGAGGTGTTACGCATGATCATAGAGTCATAGCTGTAGGTCAACCTACTTCTCAACTAAGTCAAACTAGCATCACAGGTCAAAACAGATGGTGAAATATCCTGTTGTATGCATGCTATAGGAGGCTAGTACAGGTGCCCTGTATTTCTACAGGAAGGCCTGTAATGCTATAGGAGGGTTTCTGAGAAGGTTTAGTAGGTAGGAATGATGCATTCAAGGGATTTTAAGGTGGATCGAGGTTGTGGAAATTGGATAAAAGGTGGCCAAAACCCCTAGCCAAGCTCAATACCTTAGGAAGGCATGTTTTCAACTAGGAGAGATGCTCACAGTGACCTAAGGGAATGAGCTCACGAACAAAATTTTGGGATACATGAATGATGTTGAATAAGTCCAGGATGGAGATGGTGAAATTCCCCTTGTCTATATATCCAATCATCCCTATAACATAACATGCACATATTCTTTTATCATTTAAACAATGAAACAAATAATAGTGAAAAAGATTAGTTTAATTTAAATTCCATCTAATCTAAGCCAATGACTCTAATTTAGTCAATAAATCAACTCCTAACATATCGTAAGCACATGAAAAATAACATGACTAACATAAAGATGCTTCCAAGAATGCATAATAATAGTATTTTTGGATTATGATTGTAGATACTTCCATTAATGTTCCCATGGGGGAGATGAGATAAGGGTTGCAATGACAAGATTTTGAGGGGTTATTTTCAAATGAAATGCGAAAAAAAGAATAAGAATTCTAAGCTAAATAGAAACACCAATACATCAGAGGGACCTAATCCTCAGGGTTGGGACCAAAAACCAAGACCCTCAACCCTCTAGAACTAGCTCAGTGGTTAACCAAAAAGAAACTTATCATGATCATTGCATCAATATCAAATACATCACATAGCCAGTCAAAAACAACAATATCAAGTGCTTAAGCTCAATAGCTTCCTAGCTGAAAATTTTTTTTGAATCTTATTGCACTCTTTGGCATGTTTATTTATACAAGAGGGTAGCTACTAACAACTCCCTAGAAAATAGGATTGTTTACTCCATTAAACATGAGAAGGCTGGATCTTGATCTTCTTTAATTGCACTTGCCTAGATGCCAATGACCTCGTCCTCCTTGGCTACTAATGACCTCGAGTTGATGAGAGACAGTCTGGTGATTTTGGTTGATTGAGGGAGGTAAGGAGGCGGAAAAGCTCTTAGAATATATACCTGCTATCTACATTGGTCTCATTCATTAAAATCATCTAAAAAATTCTCCATTTCCTGCATTTAAACCATAGTAGGCCTCATGATATAGAAAAACATCTTTTACCCCTATCACTAAGCATAATATAACAAAAAATGTAAATAAATGTGAGAAAGAGGTAATTATAAAGTTGGAGGGTGGCACTATGATCCTTATGATGTACCAATTAATGAGCCTCATCAGGTAACTTGTGATATATTCTCTTTCTCCTGTAATTTCTAGGGTCTCATACCTCAAAGAAATAAAGTTATAGTGAAAATACCATGTTGTCTTGTTTGAACCCAAATTTCAGAATCTTTCAAGATCAATGAATTCCTTAGTGAATATATTCAAAATTATGGTGGATCATGATCTAAATATTCAACCATATATTAAGTGAGATGTCCTCACATTTTCGTCAAAAATATTTCCTCTGAAAATATCTTAGAAGAAAAATTATAGTGAAAATGTCAAGTTGAACTTTTAAAAGAATCGTTCAAGAAACCTATCTTCCCCAACTTCTTTTTCACACCTTAGATCTTTCTAAATTAAAGTAAAAAATTGGAACTTGTAGCCTATAGAGAAAATTAAAGAAAAAAGATCATGCAATTAAAAGGGAAGGCATGGATGTGCATCACTAACCCATGAATTTGAAAAATTATTAATATGATCTCTACTAGGAAGAAAAGATTTCCCAAATCAATTCGATTTCTTTACTCAAATCTGAAGAAAATAATTGAAAGGTTTACCAGAAACATAATCCATATACTCCACATGTTTATTATTCATAAATAGATCTCATTCAAATAAAAATAAAAAACCTTTTTGAGAATAAACAATTTCAACTATTACAATTCCATACATATATTGTTGCAATAATCAGTTTGATTTAGCAAGCACATGAGTATTTATATGATTAAAAAAAAAAAGTGATTTGGAACTAAAGAAGGGTGATCCATTCTCCACCTAACCATATGAAATCTTTTTTTTTTAATTCTTTCTTGCAGCGAACCACCCTTAACCAAGATTATTGATGTCTTGGGACAAACCCAACCATAGGGATTTAACACACAATGTTCACACTATGTTTAACATATAAGTGGAGGAAAATATCCTTTAAATAGATGAAAAACATTGTTTTCACTATGACCAAGCTCGTAAAAATTCATTAAAGTTCTACACAAGTATACCTTGTACAATGGAGTCCTTTACTGATCTCTATAGTCCCTTGAATCTCTGCTCTTAAGTGCTTTATGTGCCACATACAAGTAGGAGCATTCACAGTCATCATAGTCATAGAGTAGAAATAAAAATATATGCAACACATTCAATTTTTGTCACATAAGCTATCACTCGGAATTCCTAATTGGTCATAATGCATGGACCTCTCTAAGATCTACAACCTTCTCTCTTGCCAATTCAAACTTTTGGGAAAAAAATGTATCAGAGAGAAAATGTAATAGCTATAAAATCTAAATAAAGAAGAAGAACATCCTTATTGATGGTCCATCTTGCTATTATATCAAACCTTTACCCTTTATCTTCCCAACATCTCATTAGAAGCTTCTTTCGAAGATTAAGCATCTCACCAAAAGGGAAAATTAAATCAAGGAAAATTTTCCTCCGAAGGAATGATAATGTATTAGCTATCCCATTTCCTTCAACTATAGGACATTAACATGCTCATTAATAAAAAAAAAAAAAAAAATTACATGACGTCATAGAGTTTTAACTCATAGTATCAATGTTAGTAGCCCAACATCACAAGTTCTCAATTACATCACAAAATTGTGAAAATAAAAAGGGTGTCACAATTTCAAACTATTGAATATTATGCATATAAAGGGGATATATCTAGGTACCATTGTATAAATTTTATACCTTGGTTCTCTATGGATTTGGACATATTTTATGGGGAAGTTAGGGTTCACAAATGCTCCTTAAATATGATTCAAATAGGTCAGCATGAAATTTTCATTATAAATATTTTTATGAGATTTTTTCAAACTCTGAAATATGGAGGAGATAAATGAGAGATATCTAGGTAGGTATAATAGAATTTTTAGACCTTGGTTTTCTGTAATATAAGAGATATGCTCTAAGGAATTTACTATTTCTAAATCTTTTTGAAATATTCTTCAAATACCTTAGTTGCAAATTTTGTTATAATCTTTTTTTTGGATATTTCATACTTTTAATTATGGAGGGGATAGAGGAGAGATCTCTAGATATTTCTGGTAGAAGTTTTTCTCTTTGATGCACTATAATCTTGGAGATATGCCCTTCGAAAGTTATGGTTAATAATTTTTCTTGAATAATCTTTAAATAGGTTAGTTTGACCCTTTTTCTGAGACTTTTCAAACTATGAGTATTCCATATATCCAAGGAGACATATAGAATTTATTAAGGTAAATATATTATAATTAGATTTGTGAAATTGGCTACATGGCT
Source organism: Pinus taeda (assembly GCA_000404065.3). Classification (NCBI taxonomy): domain Eukaryota; kingdom Viridiplantae; phylum Streptophyta; class Pinopsida; order Pinales; family Pinaceae; genus Pinus; species Pinus taeda. The sequence continues at coordinate 10,658 of APFE030172281.1, forward strand.
CTTGTACAATTTTTTCTAGGGAAGTGACAAAAAGAAAAATGTTTACAGAGGAATAGACCTAGTACAGGAAGAGGTAGCAAGCATATGTAGTGAAGGGTAAAGTAGCTAATGAAGTAAATGAAGGTAGAAGTTGAAACAAGACATAGTGAACCACATTGGAACCTGCATGTATTTTCATAATAATGTATTTGTCTCTCCTATTAGTTAGTGCCTACAAATCTTGCAACAAAGGGTATTGGTGCATCTTATAGGCTGGTGCCTACAATTATCACAAAAATGGGAATGGTTCCTCCTGTAAGTTGGTGCCTAAAAATATTTTACTAGTACCTTGCATCCTACCAAGATATGCTATAATAAATATTACATTTATAGATTGTGTTCCATATGTGAGATTGTTCTGTTATGGTTCTTGAATGATTAAGAAAGTAGGAAATCGTTTTATACTAATTCAACCACAGCACCCCTCTTAAATAAGTGTTAATCCAACATCGTAATTCAACCAAATAATAAAAAACTAAAATGGTTAAGAATTTGTGTCAACTTTTTAGGTTTAAATAAGATAACAGCCATCAATCCATGTCCAACATTGTTTGTAAATTACATCATTAACGAAGTCACAACACATTAATCCCATTCTTTCACACATCATTTTGAGGTATAATCAAGTACATATAGATAATGAAGATAAATAAAAATGGAATTTGTATCTTAATTTGGATCCTTTGCATACTAGGTGACACCATTTTGTTTAAAGAGTACACTTGTAGTATTCTCGAAAATCATTATAAAATATTTCTAAGAATATATTTAGAAGACCATGGTTGTATACTTTGATAAATTACATTGTATATAGTCTATTAAAAGAGGATATACATTGGTTAGGAATGATGTTGTAAAGGAACCATCAAATACACCCCTAACATAATATTAAGAAGTGAATGTTTATAATGCCAATTGGAATTCCATTGTGGCATGTTATATGTAAGGATGGTATTAAGGTTTATATGGCTAAAATAAAAAAAAATTGACCCGAAACCCCAAATAATTAAAAATCATATAAAAAAGAAATTGCGACATATTAGATATTATTAGAAGTTCATCCATCATTTTGTTTTGTCAGCAAAAAAAAAAAGTCTTGTTTTGAGGCTTCTACGATTTGTATTATGTGTAGAGTTTTCTTCTAGGATTATCACATTCATAATTCTTTGAATTGACATTTCAAGACATCCACTATGGCTCATCATCACGATAGATCAATAAATATATAAGACAAATGCCGATGGAATGAATAAATAGAGGTATGAGATAGTGATGTAACGGGAATGATGGTAGTCGGCATGTCTTAGGTAAGGTTAATCAATAATTAATAATAAAACTTAATAATTATTACA
>APFE030172281.1:13291-42383 GCA_000404065.3 Pinus taeda
TAATAAAATTACTAATTGTAATAATTATTACGTTTTACTATTAATTATTAATTAAGCTTACCTAAGACTTTTCAGCTACCACCATTCCTGTTCCATCACTATATCATACCTCTATTTATTTGTTTCATTGAGATATGTCTTATATACTTATTGATATATCATGATGATGAGCCACAGTGGATGGCTTGAAACATCAATTCAAAAAATTATGCATGCAATAATCCCGAAAGAAAACTCTACAGAAAAAAATTTCGATTAATTCATTTAAACATTACAACATGCCTAACCAATGTTCAGTAATCTACCAGCCTCACTCTTACTAGATTTGTTGGCCATAAGAGAAGCACAAATACTAATAAAAATATGTTTAAACTTACTTAGAATGAAGAAACATAAATTTCAGTATGCCCAAAATACCCCTTAGATAAAGACACAACCCATAGACCTCAATGAGCAGGAGGATTAGCCAATTTGTTGTTAGGGTCATCTAGATTCATGAGTTCACCATGAATAGGAAATTTTGAAAGACTCCATTTTTTCCATATCCTAAGACAACCTCTTCACAGCTCATCATAAAGAAGTCAAATGATCCTCCATATTCCATTGGTTCCATTGCAAATCATTCATGAAACTTATTATTTCTTTGCAATCTTCATTATGGTTATGTCCTAGTTGTTTCAAGGGAGTGTTGATGTGCTGTAATTTTGCTTCCAAGTAATCTAAAAGGGGAGGAATAACCATATAACTAGAAGAAGGAGATGGATTATGTGCCACCTCCTCCTCTATCTTTACATCAATACCTCCTTCTCCCTCCATCGCCACAGCTTCCCTTTTGTGCTCAACCCCATCCCTCTAAGTTTTATCCCTCTCCACACTTTTTCATTATGGCTAAACATGTTCACACCAACCCAAGCATGTTGATCTCGACACCTAACCTGCTATAATACACACCAACTGAGTGAATCCACCAAACCATTGTACTTGACAAAATAGTTCTAATACTATAAAATTTAGATCTCTCTTGAGGGAGACCACCCCTAGCAAGAGAAACCTCCTTTATTTGTTAAAGTGCTTCCATAGAAAGGAAAAAACCTCTCCCCATAATGACCATGACACCAACCAAAATAACTCAACACTCCAAAGAAGAAGTGTAGTTCCAAAAGCTCCAAATACACACTAGAAGACCTAATTCACAAAGACTAGAAAGGGAGGTTACTTTCGTCAACCCAATTTTGGCGAGACCATATCTCTATAAAATCTCTTCAACAAAAATGCGTCATTAAGTTAACATTGAATTATCCACACTTTCTAACCCTCCATCATGTAACTCCTCTTTTAGCTAGTCAGCCTTGAAATACTAGACTAGACTCCCATATAATTGACTCAAACCCTAAAAACTAAGCATACATAATTACCCAATAGATATAACCAAAACATATTTGGTAGCCTCTATAAACCAGGCTAACCTTTTTAGGGAATTGGAATGCAAATATATAAACATAGCTAAAAAACTCCGCTCCCTAGCTAAAAGAAAAGTCTATATTATGAAGGTTGAAGGAATATCCAAATAAAGTTACCAAAATTATTTAAGTAGTGCATCAAATCAATACCTCTCCCCTTGTTATCCAATTCAGAGTGTAGCTTTCTTTCTTTCGACTATCCTAATAGTAGTGCAACCCCTAGGTATTTACCTCAGGGGTCCCAAACTTGGCGCAGTTGGCCTCCAACAGTACCCTAGAGAAATCCCCACTTGCAAATAATACTCGTTGTCATAGAGTTCCATGAACTGAGAATCTTGCATAGTTTTCTACCTACACAAACACTTCACTATATTTTCCACCTTCACGACCACCCATACCCAAGCTTACAATCACAAATATTACACTTTCCATCTTGTAGATAATCTTGCCTTTCCACTTCTTGAAAATTCCATGCAACGTATTTTGCATGATTCCTATATGCGACATGTAAATTGGTTCACATAATGGTAGGGACATAATATACATCCCCATCCCCCATATGGCCATGAGTCCACCTCCACCAAGGCAGAAGTTCATTCACTATTATTTAAATATAAAATTTCCCTTCGATGAGTTATTAGCAAGAAATGTTGAGTTCAATTAGAGTAATGAATGCAATGGATTATTTGAATTTCTAAAAATAAAGTTGGTATAGGTACCAATATTGATATTTCTTTACTAGTGAAAGAAATTTCACATCCATGTCGATGTCATAAAGGTGGTTGCTGGAGCATTATTAGCTCAACCCAAAAACAAGATGAGAGACTATCTTAATGCTTATGCCAACCAGAACCTTGATATTATTGAACATAATTATTCAATTATGGGAAGAGAAGGATTATCTATGATACTTTCTCTGTGAAAGGTTTTAAATTACTCACTAGCCAATCAATTTATATAGACCACCAAATTCTAGATTTTTAGTGAATAAACATATCCACCAAAGTGTAATTTTATTTTATGTTCTAATATTTTAGGAATTTTAGTTTGATATTATATTCTAATGACGAAAAAATAATGATGAACTTAACCCTCGGTCAAAAATCAACATAGTGAAAGAACTAACATGTATCAATGATAATATTCTAGAAAATCGCTTGTTTAAAGAAAAGTTAGTTCCATAAGATTTAGTTGAAATAGAAGAATTCTTAGAAAGGGAAAGAAGCCTAATTAAATTCTTGAGAAGAAAAAGAAGATATTGACAATGACAGTAGCACCATCCACAATAGTGAATGGATTTCTATATAATCTACGACTAGACAATTTCCTTAAAATATGTGCCCTAAACCATGAAATAGAAGGAATAGGAAAAAGAACACAAAATACTGATGGGAGGAAAGTTTATAGAAGATACAAGGGTGTGGAAAATTCTTTAGTCAAGTCTTTGGTGGCCAACATTACATCCAAATTATCAGAATATGATAAAAAATCTGACATTTTCAAGAGAAAGGCTATATCATTATAGATAGACAAAATGTCATTGTGCTTGGTAAACCAATATTTTCCATTTGAAATATGGGAAATATATGAAATTGGTCCATTTCCACATTAACCAAAATAATTGGACAAAAATATATTTAACCATTCTCAAATATTAAGAAAAGTGGGCCAAAGCAACACTAGTCAAATCATGTATCAAAGAAGTAGCTACCAAGTGTATACATGAAAACATCATTATCATATTTGAGTCCCCCCTGGAAATTATGTGAGGCCAAGGGACACCTTTTCAATGGAATAGTCAAAGTGATGTCGAGTAAATTTTTATTTGATAAAAGAGGATGGCAATGGACCATCGACAAGAAAATCGTGCAATCAAGGCATTTATTTTATATATATATATAAAAGATTGAAAAAATATGAAAAATTGACTATGATGAGTGAGATAATATTTTACTAGAAGTAATCTGTGCATATAGGATATATAGATATGAGCAATGCAGAAAACACCAATTAAGCTATTGTATTTCTAGGAAGATATATTTCCACTAAAATTTCGGTCTGATACTGCAAAAGTGTCAACTTATACTTATATATGGTTGATGAAGTTAAGAAACAAATGTTATATGAATTAAATGAACTAGAAGAATAGTGAATGATTAAAAAACATCATTAAGAAATGAAAAAGAATTAATATAAATATTAGAGTGACTAACATGTGAAAAAAATAATATAGAGAAAATAGACCTGGTTCTAATTTATAACAATTGAATAAAAAGGAAATCATGGAAACTAGAAAATGTATGGTTAGGTCCATACATTGTTGAAGAAATCTAATCATTTTATGCAATACAATTAGGGATACTACACAAAAACCTATGCAATAGTGTGTAAGTAGTGTCTAGCATAAAAATTACTATAATTTATGGATAGGAGTAGGTATAAGGGTGTAAGGCTCTTCGAGGGTGCCAATAAATCGATAATCGGATCAAAACCACTTTGGTGGTAGTTGAGAATTTGTTTTATACAATTTTTTTTATTAAAGTCAAATAATAGTAATCATTAATAAATTAAATTATGAGAATTTATATTAAGACAATCTATATTGAAGTCTCTCATAACTAGTCATCATCATAAATAAGCACAAAGATTCACAAATTGCATAGGAAATAAAAGAGAAAACTCTAGGAGAATCAAGAAAAGAAGATGAGAAAAAGAAAATAAAATAGTATGTACTACAATGAAATTCAATCAACAAATAATGAGTTCATTAGGGAAAATTTTAGGTCTAAATTAGGTCTCCTCAAGAAAATAATAAAATAACAGTGAAAATAATAAAATAATAGTTATGAACTTTTAAAGGAAAAAAAAGGAACTACCTTTTATTGTATTTTTGGCTTACATCATTATAGGTTTACTGAAATGTCATGTATAGACACCTGTTGGATGTGGATTTAAATTCCACATCTAGTGAGTACCTAATAACATTAAAAAAATCAAAATACATGAAAAAAACATGGTGAACACACTTTTTTCATGTATTATCATTTTTTTCGATGTGGGTCTACTTAGAAGTATGTAGAGTGGGTATGTGTTGGATGCGGAATGTAAATCCTTATCCAATGGGTTTATACACTTGAAATTTGAGCAAACTTATAAGGAGAAAAACCAGAAATATAATTAAAGAAAATGGGTTTCTACTTTTCCCTCTAAAATATTTTCCCTTAGAGATGACTCCATCATCTTAAATCCTATTGGTTTTTTAAAGTTAATTTTGTGAGTACACCTTTTGTTCTCAGGCCCATTTTTTACTTCAAAATTTCCCTTGGGTATGACATAAGTTCGATAAAAAGAAAAATAAAATTTTAAAATAATAAAATAACTTGGATGACCAAATCAAATAAAGTAGATCTATGAGATCAAACTGATAATGTAACCAATGAAGACTCAAATGGAAAATAAAAATGATTGTGTTATAAAAATTGACCTTAGCAAGCAAACTAACTTGCGAAGTAGACACAATAATAAATAAAGTTAATAATTGATGGAAATCATCTAATAATATGAAGTTGATAAGAACAAAGAATCTCGATGAACTAGCCAATCCCTCATCATAGTCAACCAGCAAAAACTTGTTCTTGTACAATAATTCTGGATGAGAGTTGAGTAAACACTCATAATTATGAAAATGATTCAAAATAATGACTTCTCACTACAAATTAGTGCAATCATGTCACATCAAATTATAACTAAAAAGGATGCTTTTGAGTTCCCACAATTATTTACAATTTTTAATGATCACATGATTCATCTTTTGAGTCTACAAATTGTTAACTAATGTTTATGTCAAGGACCCATGGTGTATGTCTAGAAATTTGGGAGACCATCGAGATGCCAAGAATGAGAATAAAGGTGCATGGAGAGTGAGCACAAATGGTATCAAAGATGAAGCAAAGAGTTGTAATAAACATTGTGTTAAAGGTTGAGACATGGGTGCTTAACATTCTCCAACAAAAAAAATAAAGGAAATCAGATTGAAGAGGCATTCGCAGAAATTTACAAAAGTGGTCAAGGAAAATGAAAAATAGTATCAAGTCTTGGGAAAATACGACATCAAACATTAGTTGGTAAAACCCTTGAGTTAATATTTTGATGGATGAAAAAGGGTTGATGACGCATATTATGAATACAAGTGATAGAATATAGAATAGATACGGATGAATAAACACACAAACTAGTAAATGAACATGTGGGGAAGCATTGCTATGTGGTTCACATTCTTTGTTGATAAATAAGAAAAATTCCTAAAACAACCAATAGGAGATAGAAAAAATGAAACCCTACATTACACCACAATTTTGTGAAAAAATGACTTAACAAAAGAGAACAAAAAAACATGAAAGTAATCTTTCTAAAGGAAGTATTATACAAGAAACATAATATGATCCAATATAGTATTGGTGAATGGTTAGTTTTCAAATAATAATTGTTGCAATTTGCACCAAACGTTAATAAGATAGTATCTAGTAAACTTTAGGACCTAGTGTTACCTTGTAAAAATGTTATATAGTCACTATTAAACCCAATATTTTGCTGTCCACCTTCGGTATTAGCATCAATAATACCAACATCAACTTATGTTGAACACCCAACACTTAAGAGTCAAAGAAATCAAGGAAATAAAATTGTGAATATTATATTCTCTCTAAAATTGTGTATCATAATTATAATCCACATCTCTCTCTTTATTAGGATGAACAAGGAATTGATTCAAGGGGAGATGTTAGAGGGGTTAGTTGACTTAGTCAACTAGACTTGATGGTTAGCATTTATCAATTGTCTACTGAAAGAGTTATTTAGTTATCCTCAAAAGTGCAAGGTGATAAAACAAGATGAAATGTCACTCAGTTGACAGACCTAGGAAATAATATAGCTATAAGTACCTATTAATTATTAGTATAAAATATATGTATGCATGACGTTATAGCAGAAAGAGACAATATTCTATAATATTTTTGCGACATTAATGTAAGTTCTTATTTTTTGGTCTCCAAATACTTTTTCTATCTGTATATTCTATCATATAGGGTTATATATATGTATGTCAATGCGTGTTTATTTATTGTGTGAGTGGTTCACTATTGGTAATCCTATAGAGTTTCTAGATTACAAAAACACTCTAGATAAAATATATCCATAGTATGAGTAATGATAGTAACATCCCCTTACAGAAGACTTTTATTCTATGTTAGGTCCCTACAATACTAGTGATGCCCCCATTAATATTGTAGTTGTATCCTTTATTTATATTGTTGTGCCCCTATTATCCCCATATTGTTATTACTATGCCCCATAGAATCTCTCTATTGTTATTTTTGTGCCTTTATATTATTGTTGTTAGGTCGGCTTGGTTATATTGTGACCCCTCAGACTCCTATATATAGAAAGGATGTTTTGTCATTTCAATCATCCAAGAATTATTCACTTGTGTAATGTAAAGGAGGTTTCCCCCTCGAAGAGGCTGAATTCTAAGGCATTCAACTATCTTTTCTTTCTTTTTGTGAGTTGGTTTCATAACATTTGGTATCAGAGCTTTAGATTCTAGGATTTTTCTACTCAAAATAGGTCATTGTGGCATTTTTTATATAACTTTTTTTTTGTGACATTTCAGAAGAAAAAAAAAACTATTTGAGATAAAATCGCATTGAACCTCGAGTCCAAATTTCAGATCTTTTCGCTCTATATTTGTGGAGATAAGATCTGACGAAGTTGGTGTTTTTGCAAACTCCTGAATTACATTCCAAATAGGTGACCTAGGGAAAATTTTCATAACTCTCTCTCTAAGCATCGGATTGAAATTTTGTAAGAAGGTACAAAAAGAGGATGGAATGGAGTTTCTTGTATATATTTTTCAGAGCCAAAGGTCAAAACAGTGACACATGGCACTTCATAAAAGTTCACTCTTATGGAAAGGTCTATAATTAGGTAATCTTGGGAGATTATGCATAACTCTTCCTTAGAGAATCCAATTTGGATTACACTGGTGGCATTGGAAAGGGGACGAAGAGGGCTACTACAGATCGCAATTTCAGAACTCGATGATCCAAAATTACAAAGATAAATCAGATTCAATATCAAGCTCCTACAAAGTGAAAAAAGGTGTGTAGTTTTCTTTAAATTTTTGCATAAGCATGGTTTGAAAAATTAGTTTTAACGAATTCAAAGGGCATAGTAAAGCATTATTATCAACAATTGATGCCTTGAGAAAAGAAAATGCAAACACCTAGTAAGCAACCTAAAAGCTCTAACGTGATTCATGAAGAAGAGGAAGAAATGCAACATGATATATCAAAATTACGCGACCAAGTGCAACAAGTGTCACTTGCACAAAATGGTGTAGAAGCTAAGATGGATGATTTAAAGAAAGGCATGGAAGCTAAGATGAATGGCATGGACACTAAAATGGATGGGATGGATGATAAGATGGAAGAATTGAAGATAAAATTAAATAAGTTGCTACAAGAAATAGTCACTAATGGTGAAAGAGTAGTAAAGGAAACTCATGATGACAACAAAAGAAATGTTAATCATGATTCCATAGACTCTAATGTTGGATTGAAGACCCACATTATTCCAAAAATCGGTATGAGAAAGTTTTATGGCAAGGATTTGGCAACATGGATATTACAGATGGAGCAATTTTTCGATCTCAATAATGTGCAAAACACACAAAAGGTACGTATTGCAACTTTATATTTGTAACCAAATCAATTTGTATGGTATCAATGGCTTTGCTCTCATAAATAAATTATCACTTAGGTAATTTTTATGGAAGAATTCACAACACATTATGAGGATACAAAAAGCAACACTTTTTTTAGCCAATTGATAAGTTTCAAACAAAAGGGTTCAATAATGCACATTGAGGAGTTCCAAAAAGTGAACATAAGGGTAAAAAATATTCCAGAGGAGCATAGGATTGATGTGTTCATAAGGACTTAAAAGGATAATATCCAACATGATGTTCGCCTTTGGGAACTTGATTCATTAGAGAAAGCATTCAGATTAGCAAGAAAAATGGAAAGAAAAATTATGGAAACCATGAAGCATACCACTCACAACTATAAATATGGAAGTGTTATTGCCCGTAGCCTTCCACAATGTATAAGGTTGACACCACAACAATTGGAAGAAAAAAGAGAAAAAGGGCTTTGTTACAGTTGTGATAGTAAATACACTAAAGGTCATAAGTGTGCTTAGAAGAAATTATTCTACATAGATTGTGAAGAGGAAGAAGAAAAGGAGAAAGAAAGGTCAAAAGAAGAGGATATACTCTAGGAACAAAGCCTAGATAACAAATAAATGAATCTGACCATATCTTGTAATGCATTGGCTGGAATTACCACTCCTCAAACCATCAAGATAGAAGGACAAAATCAAGAATAGAAAGGTAATAACATTGATTGATTCAAGAAGTACCCATAATTTTATTCATTGTAAGATAGAAAAAGAAATGAATTGCTTCCTATATCCAGCACCAGAGTGTCAAGTGATGGTTGCAAATGGAGGAACAATAAATTGCTCTAGAAAGTGCCATAATATCAAGCTATCCATGGGAGAATATGTATTGAAAAGCCCAATGCTTTCCATTCCAATGGGATGTGTTGATGTTATACTAGGAGTCCAATAGCTACAATCCTTGCGTACAATACCTTTTAACTTTCAAGAAATTTCATGAAATTTTATGCATAAGGAAAGAAATTTGAATTAAGGGGTCTTGCAAGGAAACTAGGAAAGATAATAAGCTATAACGGTATGACAAAGCTTCTGAAAAAGGAACAATAAGGTGTAATTGCACAATTATGTTCTCTAGATGTTTCCACATTGAAATCATCTATTTCTCTAGATCTCCAAAAAGTCTTGGACAATAATTCCAAGGTATTTGAGACTCCCAAAGGTCTCCCACCTATTCGTGATCATGATCATGCTATTCATTTGATTCTAGGAAGTGTTCCTCCAAACATCAGGCCGTACAGATATATCTATGCCCAAAAGAGTGAAATTGAATGTATGGTTGCATAAATGCTTGAGGTTGGTATAATTCAGCCTAGTCAAAGTTCTTTCTCTACTCCCGTAGTATTGGTGCACAAGAAGGATGGATCATGGCACATAGGTCTGGATTATAGGGAGCTCAACAAGTTTCCCATTCCTGTCATTGATGAATTATTGGATGAATTTCATGGATCAACTTACTTCACCAAGTTAGATCTTCGTTTAGGATATCATCAAATCAAAATGAAGACTCAAGACATTCTGAAAATAGCATTTAGAACTGATGAGGGTCACTATGAGTTTTTGGTCATGCCTTTTGTCCTTACCGATGCACCTTCTACATTTCAAGGTTTGATGAATTCCATTTTCAAACACTTAGAAAATTTGTGTTATTATTTTGGATGATATACTAATCTACAACAAGTCTTGGAAGGATCATGTTGAACACGTTGACAGGGTGCTACAACTATTGGAGGAGAAACAATTATATGCAAAAAGATCCAAATGTTTCTTTGGAGTACAAGAGGTGGAATATCTGGGTCATATCGTATCTCATGAAGGAGTTAAGGTAGACCCTAGCAAAATTAAAGCCATTAAGGAATGGGAAATCCCCACATCCATAAAGCATTTGCGAAGATTTTTTGGGTTGACAGGGTATTATTGCAAGTTTGTTAATAATTATGGGAAAATAGCAGCACCTATAACAACATTGTTGAAGAAAGATGCATTTCCATGGACTCCAGAAGCAAAAAAGGCCTTTGAATATCTTAAAGAGGCCATGTGCCAAGCACCGGTCTTAGCTACACCAGACTTCACAAAAACATTTATTGTGGAATGTGATGCTTCCGGAAATGGAATTGGTGTTGTTTTAATGCAAGATGAAAGACCCATTTCTTTCAAAAGTTGTCCAATCAAGGGAAAGTATTTACGCAAAGCTATTTATGAGAAGGAAATATTGGCAATACTACATGCACTTAAGAAATGGTGACCCCACCTAATGGGAAGACACTTTAAGGTAAAAATAGATCATGATAGCCTTAAATAATTTTTAGAACAAAGATTATCCTCTGAAGAATACCAACAATGGGTCACAAAGATGGTGGGTTTTGACTTTCAAATCATATACAAAAAAGGGAAGCAAAATGTTGTGGCAGATGCACTGTCAAGAAAGGATAAGGATGTGGAAGCATTGTTGTGTGCCATTTCTATTATCCAACCAGATTGGATAACCAAACCAAGGGACGAATGGAAGAATGACAAAGAGGTGTGGGAACTTATTTGAAAGTTACAACAAGATTCCAGTATATATTATACATTTAGATGGAAAAATGATTCGTTGTGGTACAAAGATCGCTTATACCCCTGTAAGAATTCGAAACTCAAACAAAAGATTCTTTTGGAATTGCATGCTTCTCCACTAGGAGGGCACTTAGGATTTTTAAAAGCTTACCACGGGTTAAGAAGGGATTTTTTTGGAATGGCCTTAAATTGGATATTCAAAAGTTTGTGGCAGAATTTTTGGTATGCCAACTAAATAAAGTTGAAACAATTAAGACACTAGGTCTATTACAAAATTTACCCATTCGAAGCCAATGTTGGGAGGAGGTTTCAATGGATTTTATCACAAGTTTACCCAAGTCTAAGGGAAAGAGTGTCATCATGGTGGTAGTTGATAGACTTAGCAAGTATGCACACTTTTGTGCATTATCACATCCATTTAAAACCAATACAGTTTCTACGGCATTTATGGAAACAATTGAAAAGCTGCATGGAAACCCAAAGATTATTGTAAGTGACAGAGATCCCGTTTTTACAAGAAATTTTTGGATAGAATTATTTTCTTGTCTTGGTATTGAGTTAGTTCATAGCTCATCTTATCATCCGCAATCTGATGGGAAAATGGAGATAGTAAACAAATGTTTGGATGGATATATTCGTTACTTTGTATCTAATAAATAGACACAATGGGTAAAATGGTTTCCTCTAGCTGAATGGTGGTATAACACTTCCTTCCATACTGCAACAAAAATGATGCCATTTATGGCACTTTATGGATATCAACCACCATCCATCACATCATATTTAAGAGAAAACTCTAAGGTTCAAGCAGTGGAACATCACATCAAGCATCAACAACAAGTTCTCCAACTCTTAAAGGATAACCTTGCATTGGTGCAAAATAGAATGAAACTATAGGCAGATCAACGTCACAGTGAAAGAAGTTTTGATGTAGGTGATTGGGTATTCCTACGGATACAACCATATAAACAAATGTCCCTCAAGAAAGCTAAGAAGGATAACAAATTGTCACCAAAGTATTATGGTCCGTACAAGGTGTTGCAAAAGATTGGTACTGTGGCATAAAAATTGGAGTTTCTTGCAACTTCTCGAGTGCACCCAGTTTTCCATGTTTCATGTTTAAAGAAGGTTACAGGCGAAAATCTCCTAGTTCAAACAATATTGCCAGAACTTGATGAGGAAGGAAAAATTATATTGGAATTGGAAGCAGTCATAGAAACATGAACTCGAAAACTATTAAATCGATCCATTTCAGAGTATCTCATCAAGTGGAAGAACTTATCCGCTGAAGATTCCACATTGGAGGATGAGAATTTTATACAGAAGCATCCATAACTGCTCAAATATTGAGGACAACAATTTTTTGAAGGAGAGGGGCATGTTAGGTCCCTATAATACTAGTGATGCCGCAACTAATATTGTAGTTGTATCCCTTATTAATATTGTTGTGCCCCTATTGTCCCCATATTGTTATTACTGTGCCCCATAGAATCTCTCTATTGTTATTTTTGTGCCTTTATATTATTACTGTTAGGTCGGCTTGGTTATATTGTGACCCCTTAGACTACTATATATAGAAAGGAGGTTTTGTCATTTGAATCATCCAAGAATTACTCAATCGTGTAATGTAAAGGAGGTTTCCCCCTCGAAGAGGCTCAAATCTAAGGCGTTCAACTATATTTTCTATCTTTTTGTGAGCTAGTTTCATAACATTCTAGAAATACAGTTAAAAAGGTTATTCCTCTAATAAATGATTCCATTCTTTATCCTTTATAAGAAGAGTGTGTCATTGTTTAGTTACTGGATACAAAACAAACTATGAATGCTTGAGTGAGAATTCTTTTAGGAATTCTTGTGGTCACAAAAACCATCCCTTTCATTTTTATTAGATAAGTAAAATAAAAGAACCCACACCCTCACCCTATCCAAAATATTTAATATGTAATATTGTGAGTTTACTTTTGATAGCCTTCGTTTTTCTTGATTGCAGTTTTGGAAAGTTTTTTTCATATACTTATGTCATGAGAAACCTAATGCTTGATTTCACATATCAAATTTTTTGTCTTTTCTTAGTTTCTATTTTAGTTTGGTATTTTTTGTATGATAATTATAATTGGTATTTTGATTTTATATAATTTTTCTTGTTTTTTTTATTTGATATGAAAGTATGATCTCATTTTGTTTTAAATTTTATTACATTCACTACTTGTGATATGCCATATATTGGTGTAAAATTTTATTTTAATAAGTAATTTCTAAAAAAAAATCTTATTTTAATTTCCTAATTCTCTAATTTTAAGATGCCATTTTCCTGTACTCATTAAGAGATTTATGGCGATATAAATTTTTCTTATTCTTAGTTTCAGACAGAAGTTTATGGGCCTTAGAATTTTTTTACTATCATCATATTCTTATGATGTAGTAGATGGTGTGTCCCCTAGATCCACATGCAAAATGATGTAGAATGCTAGCTTAGTAGGTGATATGGAATGTTGATAGGGAAGGTGACATGGAATGCTAGTAGGGTAGGTGATTTAGTGTGTTGGTTTAGAATATGATGTGGCATGCTAGCTACTGAGGTAATTGCATCTAGATCCTGGGAATAATATGTTGGAGTGTTATATGGTTCTAGCATATGTCATATAACTAGATGTGGGGATGGACATGGATATATCTAGATCGATATGTCTCTTAGGTGTCCAATATCATGGATAAAATTGTAATAGCCTTGATGAAACTTCCATGTAATAAGAGTTAATAGAGGAAAAATAATAACCATAGTTGATGGGACGCTTATTCAAAGCTAAATGTAGAGAAAAAACCTAATGATGGGGATCACCTTTGATTGTTTAATGTCTAAGGAAATTGGAAAAGGAAATAACTAAGGATTTGGAATGAGAAAATTACATTTTTGGGACATTTATTGATAAAATAATGGAAATTAGGAGAAAATGGAGGTGAAAGGTCACATGTTGCATGTGAGGAGGAAAATGAAGGAAAAAAATGGAAAATGAAGAAAATAGAGGTCTCATTCATAAAAAGGCTTCTGAGGATTAGTTAGTAACCTTTTCTAAATTTAGTTTTGAAGCTCTATCATTATTCTCTCTCTCTCTCATACTCCTGGATACTTAGATTTTTCATGGAGCATTGTTGTAGGGTGTGGCACACTTGGATTTTTGGAGAAAGAAGGCAAAGGAAGAGAAGGAAAGCACAAGTGGACATCGGGATCACGAATTATAGTGGGATTTTCTTGCAAGTATCTGGTTGCATGTATGTTTTCATCACTAGTTTTGGCATGTGTGGCCCATGCATATGGATCTTTAGTCATGATCTATCACTGGAAAGGAGGATTATCTAGATTGACAATGGATTGCCTATCCTTGCCATTTCCTGGATAGTCATGGAGATTGTGGCTTTATTCTCTGGCTTTGTTTTAGTTTCTTCTCATGTTTCCTTAGCTAGGTTGAGTTATTAGTTCTTGGAAGCCGTAGCTGGACAAATCGTCTAGAAGCCCTTGGTGGGTTGAGTTACTATTCCTGGACGCCTTTGTTGGACAAACACTCTCGAAGCTCGGTGAAAGCTATGGGTTGAGTTACCAGTCCTGAAATCCTTGGTCGGAACAAATGCTCTGGAATCCTTGGAAGGCTTAGATAGAGACCAATTTGATGATGGTTTTGTGATGTTCGACCATGAGGTGGAATCACTGTTTGACGGGTTGAGGTGGATGGCCTCTGGAAGCTCTGGATGGTTTTAGATTGATGTGTTCTATGAAATCCCATATTCATGCTTGGAATATAGCACAAGGGTGAATGGATGAAGAGAGCTTTCACTCAACAATTCTACGGTCAGGTGGAACGTGGAAGCCCCATCCCAGTTTTGGAGTTGGCATCATCAATATGAGGTTACTTTTCCTTATATTTCTATGAGGATTATACTAGTTTATATGTGGATCATATGTCTATAATTTCATTGGTATTCCTGTTGTTATTATGTTGGTTATATATGTGTTTTATGACAATATCTATGTATGTCTCTCATTGTGTTTTTACTTATAAATGAATGAAAAATGTATCTATTTCCTAATGGATGAAATGGAAATTGATGTGTTGAGGCAACAATGTTTGTTAAAGATTCTCACCTAAGTATGAGACACCTATGCTCAGATATGTCATGTACACTTATGGATTACATATTCCTGATATATTTGACGAAATGCTTATCATGGCTAGTAGGGTTCTAGGTAAGGTCTCATTCAAGTGATTGCATTTATACTGTCATTTCCTTGTTATTTTACTGTTCTAAAGATGTGATTCAATTCTAGCCAGTGATCTGCGCTTTGGGCCTAAAAAAGTGGTCCAAATCATTGGGAATATTAGACAACACTAACAAGACGAGTCCTTGGATGTTGGCATACCCATAGCATGAGAGCGTCCATAGGTAAAGTTGTCTAAAATCTTAGTGGGACTGAAGGGTTGGTTGGAATATAGGTCGGATTGGTTTGTGAGGGTCTTAATGGTAATCTTGAATGTCTGTATGTTGTTTCTCCATTGGTTCCACTTCCTTAATATGACTTAGGAGGTCAAATCATATCATAGTGGCCTCTCGTCGCATGTTTACCCCAACTGGTCAGTTGGTTAGGTAGATGTGGGAGGAGGGTGTTACAGAGTGGTATTAGAGCATGGTTCACCACTCGAACTAGATGGAATATGTGTTGGTCATGCATGCATGTCAGTTGCATGTGTTTCTCTTATACTCGAATTACATTTTCTTGTTGCATTTTCATATTGTTGATCATGGTTGTAATAATGCCTCCATGTGCAAGTCAATGTTGTTATTGTGGAGTGCATCATCGTGACTGTATAATTAGCTACATGTTGTTATATGTCACTTGCATGTATCATTCTTGTATAATTGGTTACATTCTTGTATGTTTGGTTGCATTCTTGTATGCTTCGTTCCATGTATCATTATTGTAGGTTTGGTTACATGTATTACTCATTTATGCATGATTACATGTGTTTATGCATGCGCATGGTTGGTTACCCATTTCTTCTGCAAGTTAATGTTTACATTTGCTCAAGTGCATAGTGATGTAATAGTTGTGTCATGCATGAGGTTGTGGTGTGTGGTGTTGTTAAGGTCATGCATTGATGACTAGACCCTAGCTAGAATGATGGTTGCATGGTCATATGATTATGTGTTATGCTTCTATTTGTTATCATGACTATGTTATATATGTATCACACTTATTTTTTGTCTTGCATACATGGTATCCTCCCTAAGCTATACTAAGGTACGTTGGGTTAGTTTGTTTTGGATTAGCTAACATGATATATCTTGTAGGAAGAAATATCAAATGGCTAGAAAGATGGTAGACTACAAAGAATCTCTTTATGAATCAAATGAGAAGTATGGCATTTCAAACTCTTCTGATTTGGTAGATACACTAAGAAGCTTAAAGGAAAAAAATAAGGAGTTGTAAGGCAGATAATGGCAGAATCATGCAGGCAATGGAGAAATAAGTGGAGCTCAATGTAGTGATCCTTTTGATTTTGTCAGATTTCTAGTGACAGGGACCACATTGGATCAACTATGAGAAGGACGATAGAATGAAAGAGGCATATGGTAGTAGGTCACATGGTGGTCATAGGTTCAGTAGAGATGAAATGGTTAGAGATGGAGGATTTTTTGACACTCTAGAGAGGAGAAGGGATAGACACATATATTATTCTAGTTCTTATTCAGATAGGCACTATGATTGCCAATGTTATCATCCTTATAGCAAGAGTGATAGGGGATAATTTCCAGATGAGTTTAAGAAAACAAAGCCACCTACTTTTGATGGAGAGATGAAGAAACCACAGGATGTAAAGGAATGCTTGCTTGGCATGAGGAATTTATTCAGGTTACATGACTATTCAGAGAACATGAATGCTAGAGTAGCTACATTTAGTGTGAAAGGTAAAGAAGACATTTAGTGGGAAGACATGAATAATGTTAGATGTATTCATGAGGAAGACTTGACTTGGTGTGATTTGAGTGGCTATTCAAGAAGAATAATCAGTGAGAGAGATACTTTGATGACATGGAAAAATAATTCTATGACATAAATATGGGATCAATGATAGATGATGAGTACACTAGGAGGTTCTTAGATTTACTGAGGTGTGTGTCTTACCTCATAGAATAAAATGCCAAGTTTCAGAGGCTTATTAGTAAATTATTGGTTGCATTCAAATATAGGATTGAGTTCAATGAGCCTAGATTATTGGAGGATGCTATTCGGAAATTAAGACATTTCTATGAACAATCAAAACACAGATTTGGGACTAAGCTAGATTGGAAGGATAATGCAAAGAACAAAGGAAAATGGGATAGAAAGTGAGCAAGACATCAAGGTATAGATAATAAAGAGAATGATGCAGCCTCTAAGAACTTCAATGAATTAGATAGAGGATAGGGACATCAATCTTAGGAGAATAATAAAGTTGTAGGTTGGAAGCCTATGGAGTGTTGGACTTGTGGCAAAGACCATCACAAGAGATATTGTCCATAGAATCAGGGTGGTAGGGCTCAAATATATAGTGCACATGATGCAAACACTATTGGGGATGTTTTTTAGAGCATTACTCACATTTATGCAGCATTGGATAACAAATAGGAAGACCATTAGGCATATATCATTGAGATGGATTGTAAGCTTTGTGATCAATTTATTTCTATTTTGATTGACCCTGGAACTAATTATAGCTATGTTAGTCCTGAGTTGGTGGATAAGTATGTTTTTCATAAGGAATTACATTCATAATCTTGGTTTGTGTAGTTGGCTATAGGTACAGAGAAGTGAGTTCATCATTGGGGAAGAGCTTGTGCATTTGATTTGAATGGTATGCCTATAACAACACATTTGAAAGTATTATAGTTGGGATCATACAGTACATTTTTGGGCATGGATTGGTTGTACCTTCATAGAACCAAGGTAGATTGTTATAAAAAATAAATTGAGTGTGTTGATGATAATTGGGAACCAAGATTCTTGCGGGGAAAGAAGAAATCCATAGTATTTAGGATGGTGGTAGCTATGCAAGAAAAGCATAGTTGCAGGAAAGGGTGTGTTATTTGCAGTGCACATTTCTAGTGACAAGGGTAAGGAAGTTGAGGATGAAAATGTTTTGAGTGGGTACCCAATTTTACAATAGTTCAAGGATGTATTTCCTAAAGAAATTAGAGAGTTTCAACCTCACAAGGAGGTAGAATTTTCTGTTGAGTTGGTTTCATGGGCATCTCTCGCATCAAAATCACCTTACAGGATTAGCACGCTTAAGTTGGTGCAATTGAAGCTACAACTACAGGAAATGTTGGACAAAATTAGGCCAATTGTATCACCATCGGGTGCATAGATATTGTTTGTGAAGAAGAATGATGGGAATCCTAGATTAAGCATTGACTACAGGAGGTTGAACAAAGTGACCATCAAGAACAGGTATCTGTTACCGAGGATTGATGACTTCTTCGATCAGTGGAATGGAGCAACAATTTTCTCATAGATTCATCTCAGATGAGGATATCATCAAGTACACATCAAAGAAGAGGATATTTACAAGACAACCTTTTAGACCAGGTGGGGGCATTATGATTTTGTTGTAATTCCATTCAGTTTGATTAATGATTTAGCTACATTTATGTTCTTGAATAATAGTGTGTTGTATCCATATTTGGATAAAGTTTGTTATTGTGTACATTGATGATATATTGGTATATTCAAAAAATGAGGAAGAGCATGCTAAACATTTAGCAACAATGTTTAGGTTGTTGAGAGAGGATCAATTGTATGCTAAGCTCAACAAGTGTAGTTTCTTTTAGATTGAGGTACATTACTTGGTACATGTTGTCTCTAAGGAGGGAATTCCAGTAGATCTATACAAGATAAGGGCCGTCATGGAATGGGTAGCTCCCTAGGAATGTAGATGTCGTGAAATATTTCATGGGGTTGGTAGGCTATTATAGGAGGTTCATCAGGAAGTTCTCATGGATTTATCATTCGATCACATCATTGTAGAGGAAACGTAAGAAGTTTGATGGACAGAGGAGTGTGAGGCTAGTCTTGCACAACTTAAGTAGTTGTTGACACATGCAGTAGTGTTAAATATTGTAGATCCAGACAAAGAGTGTGTCATATGTATAGACGCTTGCAAGAAAGGACTTGGTGGATTCCTTATGCAAGATGGATAGGTGTTATGCTATGAGTCACGAAAAATGAATGAGCACAAGAAGTATTATCCCACACATTATATTGAATTCATAATGATCATACATGTGTTGAAGATGTGGGGGCACGATCTTCTGGGCAGAAGGTTTATATTGATGAGTGATCGCAGTAGTTTGCAGTATATATTTGACCAACTGAATATGAATGGTAGGTTGGCTCGGTGGTTGGCTATGATCAATGAGTTCCATTTTGAGATCAGGTATATCAAAGATAAAGAGAACGGAGTTGTAGATGCTCTTCGTAGGTAGACATAGGTATATCACTTAGCAACTATCAGCTCCTACGGAACATAATTATAGGATAGGATCTTGCAGGCAGGTCAACAGGATGTCAGATATATGGAGATTATGCATAGGTTGTAGAAGAGTATAAGTACAAGTACAAGTGGTAGTACAGGAATAGGTACATGTGACAGTGCAGGTACAGGAGTAGGTGCAGGGCCATAAGATGCTGACTATTGCCTTACAGTGGATGGATTGGTCAGATTTAGATACGGGGTATATGTGTCAGATAGTATTGAGTGCATGGAGGTTATTTTAGGAGAGTTTCATGTGAAACTATATTTGGGTCACCTAGGTTATCATAAGACATTGACAATAGTGAAGAGATTGTGTTATTGACCGAACTTGAAGGGGGATGTCGAAGATTTTGTGGCTAGGTGTTTTGAGTGTTAGCGTGTGAAGGTAGAGTGTAAGCATCTAGGTGGACTTCATCATAGTTTTGTCGAGGACAGTGAGACAACATGATTCCATCATGATTATTGTGGACAACTTGACAGAGGTTGATAACTTCATTGCAGTGAATTCTACATTATCATCTAGCGATGTAGCACATGTGTTCATTAGAGATGTGGTAATATTTCATGGTGTTCTGAAGAAGATAACACCAAACAATGATGTGTTGTTCACTTCCAAGTTTTCGAAGGAGTTATTTGCAGGTTTGGGTACATAGTTGACCTTCGGTACAATTTATCATCTGAAAACAAATGGATAGACAAACAGGGTCAACAGGATATTGGAGGACATGTCAAGGATGTATGTGGTGCATCAACAATGAAAGTGGGAAGAGTATCTTCCACTAGTACAATTCAGTTACAACAAGGGGTATCAAGAATATTTGAAGATGAGTTTGTTTGAGGCATTGTATGGGCAGAGTTGTAATACTCCTGTCCGTTTGATTAATCTAGTTAATAGGGTGTTAACTAGACCAAAGATGTTGTCATACATGGAACAAGAAATGTAGGCGATCAAGAATAATATAAAGGCAACATAGGATAGGAAAAATAGCTATGAAAATCAGAATAGGTTGTTCAAGGAGTTCCAGGTTGGGGAATAGGTGTACTTGCTCATCAAACCAAAGAAGAGACCCTTGTGGATTGAATCATGTGCTAAGATGGCACCACGGTTTTGTGGACCCTTCAACATTATTGAGAGGATTAGGCCAGTAGCCTATCGACTTGCAATGCCTCTGATAGTGAAATTCCATGATGTTTCCCATGTGTCATTTCTTAAGAAATATGTTACATATGTTGATCATGTCATTGATTGGTCTGTATTCCAGGTGGAACCACATGGATAATTCCAACATAATCCTCAGTGTATATTGTAGAAAAAGGTGATCATGCTCTGGAACCAAGCAACCAAGCAGGTTAAAGTGTAATTTAAAGAAATTTGGGCCTAATGAAGCTACATGGGATATGGCAGATTAGATGTGGGCTATGTATCCTTCCTTGTTTTCCATTTGAGGAAAAGCAATTTTGGCATGGTGTTTTGGTATATGTCTCGGTATATGTTTTGGTACATATTTTGGTGATGTTTGGTATATGTACATAAGTATATGGACATAAGTACCACCATGAGGAATGTTGTAAAACTCCAATAAGTGGTATGCGTGTCACTTCATTATCATGTTATGTTTGTTATGTTTTCATGTTGGTTTTCTTCTTAGTAGGTTGATCATTCTAAATGCTACATCTAGCTAAGTTATAAAGTGGTATATTTTGGTTACAATAGTTTTGTGGTTACATGTGTTGTTGAGCACCAAGGATGATGTTCCCCGAAGTGGGAGGGTTCTGTAATAGCTCTGATGAAAATTGCATGTAATAAAAGTTAATAAAGGAAAAATAATAACCACATTTGATGGGATAGTTCTTCCAAGTTGAATGTTGGGAAAAATCCTAGTGATGAGGATCACTCGTGATTGTTTAATGGCTAAGGAAATTGTAAAAGAAAATGGCTAAGGCTTTTGAAAGGAAAAATGGCATTTTTGGCACATATATTTATTAAAATAATGGAAATTAGGATTAAAGGGAGGTGAAAGGTCACATGTTGCATATGAGGAGGAAAATGAAGGAAAATAATGAAAAATGAAGAAAATAGAGGCCTCATTCATAAAAAGGCTTATGAGGATCAATTCATAATATTTTTTTAGTTCAGTTTTGGAGGAATCTCATTACTCTCTCTCTCATAGTCATGGATACTTAGAGTTTTCTTGGAGAACTCATGGAGGGTGTTATCACCTAGAACTGCAGTCTTATGTACATAAAGTTGTCCATAAAATTTTTTTTGTCCAAAAATAGGTGTCTAATGGTTATTGCCCTATGTGTGTTACTTAGGGATCTAGTTTTATAAAGGTATTTATATGAATCATTTTCAAAAACCATTAGCTATCCTCCATCATGATTATATAAGATATATCTTGTCTTGTATACGTCACTGGGTCTTTTCGCGTTTTTGCAGCGCAATTTTTATTGGCTGATTTTGCAGCGCAATGATGTCTTAGTCCTGTCACCGCATGTCATCAACCAGCCATTTCGTAGCGCATGTTGTTAACCTATAACTGTCTGCGCTACGAAATCGCGGATTCGGGGATTTAAACTGCACTGATTCTTAGAATGTCATGTCTGAGGGATAAGTCAGTATGTCCGTCCGTCCAAAATGTCAGAATGGCGTCCTTTTCAAGCAAGCACAAGCCATTATTTCCCCAATAGGTTCATAACCGCACACCCAAAATCATTCAAATGGTCTGTAATGCCGGTAGGGGTATGATGTTTGTTAATGTTTTATGAATTGGTCCGTTTGCATGATAAGACTGTTAAGTGCAGAGGAGCCAGAATTCATTCTCTATAAGGAACCTGATTGCAAGCGAGCCGACATTCAAAGTTTGAGTTTGCATTTGGAGCTTGAAGCTGGTAGTGTTTCTCTGCGCAAAGGAGTGCAAAGCAAGATGGAGAAGAAGGGGCATCGGTCTGGAAGGTGTCAGAGAACTGAACCTGTGGGATTGGATCTTGCATTGAGAGATGAAGGTGTGAGACAAGCCTTTCAGGACGCTGGTTGCTGGTCGTTTTGTGAGAAGCTACAAGGGGGGCATGCTGAGGTAACCAAAGCCTTTGCCTTAAATTTTACTGGTTTAAGTTCTAAAGTAGCTATGCTAGAATTCCCTGTATCTTCAGAGGTGATTGCTAGGGTGACTGAAATCCCGAGAGGAGGGCAGGAGTGGTTCAAGAATTTCAAATTTGATATGAACCCCTGCAAGGAGTTCCTGAAGGAACCTTATGTTAATGAAGATCTCACAAAGGTCGTGCCAAGGCACTATGTTAAAGAACACTATGCACTCCTCCTAACATGCATCCAGAAATATTTAACCTGTGAAGGGAGGTATAACAAAGTCTACTCCTATCATTTCAAACTGCTGCTACACTTTACAGGAAAGGCGTTTATAGATATCCCATTCTACTTGTTCAGAAGTCTTAGTAAGATGTGTGACAAGATTCAATTGAGGAAAGATGAATGTGAGACATCAATGTTTCACCATGGTCTAGTAAAACTGTTAGTGCTGGATAACTTGCAAAGAATTGGTCGGGATTGGGATTCATTTATCTTTATAGCTGGTTTTCAAAGTAAGACAGGCCTCACCCCACTGCCTGTTAGAGAAAGAGAGAGGTTGACTGAAGAACCTACTCTTGCTGAATTAAAAAAGGAAATAAAAGGCAAGAAGAAAACCAAGATTCAGTTGAAGGAATTAATAAAGCCATCAGTTATTAAAGAGACATCACAATCATCATCAAAGGAGAAAATCAAACACCAGAAAAATGCACCAGGGTCAAGTGGAGTTGAACAGGTGTCAAGATTCAGAACGAGAAGTCAGTTAAGTAAAGAAAAAGGCAAATCAATAGCTGTGGAAGAAAGCCGCATATCAAAAGCTAGCCTAAATGATTTGCTTGAGGCAATTGATTTTGAGCAAACTAAATTAGTGCAGGTTGAGTCAATGCCTATTGACCTAACTCAGTCATCACCCGAAAGCACCAAAAAATCAAAGGCCTAAAAAAGGTTAAGGTTTGAGGAACCTGGTAATGAAATTGTATTCAAACCACGAAGGCCAGTCACCAGGAGGCAAATTAAAGTAGCTGAGCAATTGCACAAGGAAGAGGTAGCTGTGAAGGTACCTGCAACAAAAGTAATTAAACAAATGCCTAAAGCAGAGGAAGCAGAGGAAATGAAAAGAAAACCATACACAAGAAGACAAGCAAAAGAAATGGAGAAGCAGCTACCCAAAACAGAAAAAGTAAAAGAAGTCAAGAAGAAAGATATGAATAAAAAGGTCCCCATTGCCAAAGAAACAAAGACTTCATCTTCAAAAGGACAATGGGAGGCAACCGAGAAAGAAATGGCTAATATGGAGAAAGCTGTAGCAGAAATCGCAGCCATGGAAAAGGAGGTTGCAAAACTTAAAGCTCAGCTAAATAAGTTAGCTGCCAAGTAAAATTGCAAATTTTAAAAGTCAGGTGCTACCCCAAGATTTTGCTTTATTTTCTTAAGTTCATTGGTTTTTGAGGCATGTAAGCACGACATATAAAATCAAGATAAATTAGGAGTTTTGAAGCCAGAAACGAAGTTGTTGCAGTCACAAAGAATATAGATAAATCTATTGAAGACTGTATTTTTGAAAGAAACAGCAGTTTCGTAGCGCGCTACGAAACTGCTGTAGATGTTGTTTTTTGAAAAAAATAACAAGTCTAATGATGAGGTCCGCAGATTTTGGAGAAAAGGGCTAATGAACATCAAGGAACCAGATGAGGCTATCAGAGCCATTCAAACATTGACAAGTGGCCATCCTTTATAAAGGTGAAAAAATTTTGTCTTAAGCTAGAACTTTAATAAAGGTACTTTATTACCTATGGTTAGGGTTTGGCCGAAGATGCATACGAAGAAGTTGGCTTGTACACTTGTCCATTCAACAAGGCTTCCAGCATACCTGGAAAGCTAGTGATGCTCATCAAATTTTGAAGCATTAAACAGCTGGGAACACATGCCTAAACTTTCGAAGGATGATGGGAAACAAAGACCATGAAAACAGGGGATTATCATTATGATACATGAACTATCAACACGTTCAACATTCAAAGCTAAATTGGTTTCATACATCCTTATCTCAGCAATCATGGCCATAACTAAAGGAGACAACTGTTGAAGACCTGGAAAGGAATTAGAATACGAGGAGAATAGAATTAGAGTTATAATTAGATTAGAACTCTTTAGAACTTCTGTTAATGGTTGTTTTATTAAATAAGTCTGTTAAGATAGATAAGGATAGTTAATACCAGTCATCGAGCTCCCCTCATGCTGGAGGAGGAAGCTCAAAGTAGTTAAGAATGTTTTCCTATATATAGAGGAAACTCTGATGTAATGAGGGTTGGATACTTATGTAAAAAATAGAGTTTTTATTGGCTTATGTACAGGACTTTTTACAGTAATAGAAAGACTGTTTATTCTTCCCAAGATTCATACTTTGTTAAAATGCTCAAGATGTTTGTGGTTCTGTTTGATCTTTTATGTTTTATAGCTTGATAAGTATACAATCACTCTGAATTCACCTAGTGCTCAGACTTCCTGTGTATACTTATAAGTTGAGGTTCTTGTCCTTCATGTTTACAGCTCTTTAGGTACACAATCACTCTGAATTCACCTAGTGCTCAGACTTCCTGTGTGTACTTACGAGTTGATGGTTATTTGAGAAATATTTTGAATGTTTAAACATTACATGCCTTGGCTTCTATGAATGAACAGTAAATAGTTTACTGAAAGATGTTTAACTCCATGAGCCCAATGGAAGAAATGTTATGCTGTATGTCCAACCAGCAAGTTTAATAAATTCTCATTTCAAGAGTTAGCCCTCTTTGTGCTTAAAGATAAATCAATAGTTTGTTTTGAGAGAGCCCTCTCAGGTTAGGGAGGTTAATCCCTAGCTAAAAGCCTGGTCTGAAACAGTTACATAAGGTCTTACTGATTAGCAGCCATCAGTACAGGTTTTGTGATAACAGAGGGTGTGGAATAATTGGATTTTTGGAGCAAGAAGGTAAAGGAAGAGTGGGAATGTGCAAGATGGCATCGGGATTAGCAGCTACAAGGGATTTTCTTGCAGGTACCAAGTTGCATGTATTTTTTCCTCACTAGTTTTGGCATGCATGACATATGCTCGTGGATTTTTGGTCATCATCTATCACTAGCATGGAGGATTTCCTAGATGTGGGCACTATGATACAGATGTTGTCCTTGTTGGAAACTCATATAGATGATAGTTCATAGTGCAATAGGTTAAAAACAAAAGGATTACAGATGAGAATCCAGAGATTGAAGAAAGAGAGTGGTTTAAGAAGTATACACTGGTTCACTTTGTTAGAGCAACGTATACATGCAGGTGCATAAAACAAGAAGAGAGTATATGTGTACATGCACTCTCGCAAGAGGAAGGGCATGTATAGGCTGGAAAAATAAGGAAATTCAAGAGCAAAGAATACCAGGGGTCAATACCATGGTATTAGCCCATGATATTGAGTGAAGTAATGACTATTTGATCCAGCCTAAAAATACCACGAGTGCAAAGTGGTTTCAGTCCAAGGTATTGACAATGGATCTAAGTGTATAAGGAGGAGAACATCAAAGGGGTAGTGTTTGCAAGTATTGAATATCTTATGAAGAGTTAGATCAAATATGGAGGTTATGTGTCTATGATGCTTTGCTTGATCTGAGCTAAGGTTGCACCTAAAAGGTTCATGATGGATGATGGATCGAGATCATAGGTCCAGAAATGAATTATCATTATGTGGTTTGATCATGGATAGTCTAGATTTGAATACTAACGCATGTTTTATTCTGTAAGTGTTATGATATGGGTATGACTGAAGTATGGAATATCTGTGAAGTTAGTATTTGTAGATCTACACATCTGTTCACTTTGGTAAAAGCACGTATACATGATGTTTTGGGACATCGAAGTAGTGTATACATTATGAAATATGATATTTGAAGTAGGAGTTGGTTCTAGTTGTTTTCGTTGAGTTCTAAGTTCTTGTTTGTGTTTTGGTGATTGTGTTTTGGTGACAGTATTCAGAATCTTCGAAGTGGTTGGATGTGATTTGATGATGGGATTTCAATAATTGGTCGTATTAAAGTGGTGATTGATCTTTAGCTTCAATTGTGTTGATGGGTCTAGTATGAAAATTGGAAGAAACAAGGCCTTCATATTTTGGTGTTGTGTTCCAGGAATATCCAGTCCGAAAAATATATGAAACGTGGTCCCTGGAGGAAGAGGGAAGGTTGTAGCCTTTTATAGGTTAGCGCCTACGTACTAGTAAACATATCATCCAGTAGAAGAACCAAGGGGTTGGAGCTTCCTTCTAGTAGAAGCTGGAAAATGAGTGAAGGTTGAAGCCTTCTGTAGGCTGACACCTATGTACTAGTAAACAGACCGGCTAGTACAAGAGCCAGGGGGTTGGAGCTCCCTTCTAGTAGTAGTTGGAAAACGAGTGAAGGTTGGAGCCTTCTGTAGGTTGGCACCTATGTAGTAGTAAACATATTGGCTAGTAAAAGAGCTAAGGGGTTGTATCTCCCTTCCAGTAGAAGCTGGAGAATGAGAGAATGTTGTAGCCTACTACAGGTGGTTGTCTGTGTAGTGGTACGAGTTTACACCAGTACAAGAATGTAAACAAGTTTTTCTTATATCAAAAGAAGACAGAGATGACAAAAACAAGTTGTTTTTGTCCCGCAATGGGTCTCCACCTTAAATCTTGGTGTTCATGTGTGTTGCTTATGTGTTATGGTTTATTCTATTATTACTACACATGGTTACTATTTATATGGTTAATAATGTATTGATGCACTAATGAAAGATTAACATATGATGAATTAACTGAATCATAATTTCACTGGATATATGTTGGTTTCCTTAAATATAGTTGCGTGTACACATGAGTTACCTTCACTGATGTAGCATATATAAATTTGAGTATGAAAATAAAAAGTTATTGATTTCATATATTGATTCACCCCCCCTCTCTCAGTATTATTTCCAACAATTGGTATCAGAGCATGTCCTTTGGTAGAATCATGAATGCTTGAAGGAGATCCATAGATAAAATGGGAAAGAAGCTAAACAAGAAAGTGCCTCTAATACCACTTGGTTAGTTGAGATCAGTCTCACTTCCACTTTTTTTAGCTTCGAATGCAAGTTCTTTAAGCAGACCTGTGGTGTTGCCATCGGATCCCCCCTGTCCCCCGTTGTTGCTAATATTTTTATGAAAGATTTGGAATCAAAGGCTTTGGCCTCATCCCATTTCCTGCCCAAGCTTTGGAAAATATTTGTAGATGACACGAATGTCATATGGTCTCATGGCCAAGATGAGTTGGATCTCTGCTTAATCATCTCAACAGTCAATCCTCCACCATTAAGTTCACTATGGAACAAGAAGTTAGTGGATGCCTTCGTTTCCTCGATATTCGTATTTCAAAGAATAATGACAGTTCGTTCTCCCACCAAGTGTTTCGGAAGAAAAAACATACTGAATAGTATCTTCATGCTACTTCCCATCATTTCCTTGCTCAAATTTTGGGTGTTGTCAACACACTTTCTACTCATGCGCTAACAATATTTGATGAAAAGAGCTTAGATAAAGAGAAAACCCATCTCCTTAATGCCTTTGTTAATAACAGTTATAGTAGACACCTTTCATTGGTTAAGAAAGACCCTAAATATCGAGTCTCAGGGGTCCATCTACCTATTATCCAAGGGACCACTGATAAGATTGCAAGGATTCTTAGGAAGCATAATTTTCCCTTGACATTTAGACCCCTTAACACCATTCGTAATTCCCTCTGATCGGTAAAGGATATGGTTGAGCCTAAGGACATGAATGGTGTCTATATTATTCCTTGTTCCCGTGGGACCCCTTACATTAGTGAGATAGGCCACTTTATTAATAAGAGGATTAATGAGAACTCAACAGAGCTAAAACATGGGAGGACCTAGTCTTCCACTCTAGTAAAGCATGCAGAGAAGCCCAAACATCACGTTTGTATTGACGAGGCCTGTGTTATTACTAAGGTTGCACAGTTTCATCATCGGAAATTTAGGGAAGCCAGTGAGATTGAAATTTTTTGAGCAATCTTAATAGACATGATGGTTGGAAAATCAACAGTTTCTGAATCCCTGCTCTCTCTTCATTATCGTTTCTTCCCCCACTTTTCTGGTTCATTGTTGTTTCCTTTTTATCATCTCTTTGATTCTTACGATCACCTAGTTTCTTTCACCACTTCTCAATTAATGATTTGAACAAATTGTCTATTCATGAAATAAAAATCCTTTCTCTATCCCTAACTATTGATGAATAAAGTTTGTTAACTAACCTGTTTTGTTTCTCCTAAGTTCCTCTTTTATTTTTGTCCTTTCAAAAATTTCCCTAATCTTCTTTTCCTTAAATTTATTAGATGGTCCATTATATAACTAAATTATTAGGTTAAAAAATTATCTATTATAGATGGTTATTGATCTAAAATTTATATTTAAGTAGAATGTTCAAGTTTACATTAGATAGCTTAAGTTTATATTTAATTAATAAATTCTAATAATAAGTTGCCCAAACCATTAATAATAATAATAATAATAATAATAGTAATAATAATAATAATAATAATAATGATACTAATAATAATAATATAATTTATGAAATAATAATTAATTT
>APFE030172282.1:0-19010 GCA_000404065.3 Pinus taeda
TATAAATTAGTTTACTAATTGATAAGTTTGAAGAGTTAGTGGTTTATTTGAATTAATTGATTATAAAGTCTATTATTATTAATATGGTTATATAAATGAGTTTGCTAATTAATATGTTTAAAAATGTTTTAAAAAACTATTTTATAGGATTTTTAATTATTAAGATATTTTCTTAATTATTAGGCAAGAATTTTGGTTTATGAATAATTTTGTTAGATATGAAATATCCTATATGTTTATTAATATTTCATGTCAAAAAACCTTAATTCATATTCATATAATTTTTTTTGAATTAATTAATTTTAAATGGTAAAAATAGAGATAACTACATTTAAAATAAATTCATTCTTTGTTTTGTAAATACTACTAATTTTTTATTTTAATTTTTTTTAATATTTAGGAGAGCTTAAATCCTTACCATTTGCAAAATTATTAAAAACCCATAATCTAACTTATAGATGAAATAATTTTTTCACAGAAATTCACTAAAATCTGGCGATACAATTTCAAGATTTTTTGTTATTTAAAATACATTTTTGAATCCATAAATAGATTGAGCAGTCAAAAACCTTGGGGGACTCAAATTAGGCACATTGAACGATTTAAACTCAAGCTTTTACAAATATTTGTCTTAATTTAATTAAACCTTGGGGGACTCAAATTAGGCACATTGAACGATTTAAACTCAAGCTTTTACAAATATTTGTCTTAATTTAATTAAAATTAAGCAGGAAAAAATCATTTTGCCTATATATATATTTTTTCTACATTAAGACTAACCTAAGTACCCATGGGGGATTTGAACCGGTGACCTATCGCGAGGACCGCCTTAACAAGGCACCCATTCACCGTCAATCCAAAGCCCCGTGGGCGATTTTGTCTATATATTAAACTACACCTAAAATTTATTTCCTCTATAAATTAAACCATGCTCTTAAATTCATTTCGTCTATAAATTAGAATATGCCTAATTAAAATAATTAACTTGAAATTCTGAAATCTCTATTTTAAAATAAACACTTTAACTTTTTAAAATAAACACTTTAACTTTACTTTAATGATTAATTAAAAAATATAAATATCGTTTATAATGTTTCAGTTATACAATGTCCACTGTGGTTAGATTGTGTTTTGTTAAAAATCATTAATTCAAATTCAAATAAGTGTTCACAAAATAAATAAATAAATATATATATATAATTTATAAAAATGTTATAATCTTCACGTAAAAAAACAACAACGATACCAATATTTTACCTCAACCAATTTTAAATAATAAAGATAAGCTAACCATTCAAGTCCCTAATGCATCGTAAGTGTGTTTTAGGCTACTTGTGAGTGATGTTGAGTGGAGGACAAGTGTTAAATTCATTACCAATTTTGAAAATAAGGTAGACATCTAAGCCTTTAATCATTTTTATTTTTATTTTTATTTTTCATAAAGGTATATCCCTAAAATAGTATATATTTTTATTTTTCATAAAGGTATATCAATAAAATAGTATATAAATGAAACAGTGTCATAAAGATGATTGTATTTTTAATTTAATTTTAAATAAAATTGTTAATTAGATTTATTTTAGGTGGTTGGGAGAAATGATTGAAATTCAGATTTATTTTAGGTGGCTAAGAAAAATAATTGAAATTCTTCTTATCTAAGTTTCATATATGATGTGTAATAAACCTTATTGCTGAAAATAAATAATGATGTGTAATAAACCTTATTGTTGAAAATAAATAATAAGTTGAGAACCAAAATATTTATATATTTTTCTAAAAGAATAAATTCAAAAAAACTAATGTAAAAACAAATTAAAAATCCTTAAAAGTTTAATATTTCTAAGTAATCAAAAAAATTAAGAAATTCTTTTTAAATATCGTTAATTTTATTAATTATCCCACAAAAGATATGAGGTTAAGAAATGTTCTTTTTTATTAATTTAAATTTAAATTCAAATTTTAACACCACTATATGCATATTCAAAATCATAATATGCTCTCAAATTATCACTATCAATTCATTAATCATTATCTTTAAAATTATTAATTTTCTAAACATTTATAAAATTACATTTATTTAAATATATGATGATGGCGATGATGATTATTAATGTCCATTACGATAGATATGGGCTTGTGGACTATAAGAAAGTAGAAAATTACTTATAATTCTTGAACATATTATTTTTATGCTAAAAAAATACTAAGAGAAGTATTCTGAGAACGCCATACTTTTGTTGACTTAATTGGTCAAAAAAGATGTAGATCGAATGCAAGTATAAGATGGGAAATCTAAGATAAAGTGATTTTCATCATTCACCTTCTTAGAGTCGCAAATGTGACAATCTCTTTTATCCCGTGATGTTTTGGAAATTGACCAGTACCCAATTTCACTATGAATATCATGAGAATCCGATCTTATTTTAACCATATTCTTTTTTTCTTAATGTTAGTGAAGTCAAAGAGATAGTATTGATTTTCATGATTGTGGTTGACCACCTCCTTATACTATCTTAGTTTCATTTTTCCCTTTAAATCTTTATCGCTCCAAAATCTATCTTTAAATTTTGAAAAATGTTTTAATATTATCCTTATTCTAAAAATGATCTCCTCCATTATCCCCTAATGGTAAAGGAAAGATTGGACATTCTTATGTCATCCCTGCTTGAGCTAAGGTGTGGATTTTTCACTAGATTTAGATGCTATTTTAGGAAAACTTTTGGCTTCCATGCCATTTAATTTATCTTGATACAAAGGATATCTAGTCATAGCCATGCTTTCAATGGGGGAAAGAATTGCTTCAATTGGGAGGAGGGGATGGGGAATATTTCCTTTAACCTTGATATTGTAAGTTACAAACACAATTTGAATATATTATATTGATCCAACTTATGTAGGAATGCAACAAAATACAGATATAAACATAAACACATAGATACAACAGAAATAAAACATCATTTCATTAATATCAAGAACTGAAATATGCTCACATACATAATGGAAATAAACTAGCTTGGTCGATGGTAGCTTACCTCTGAGAAGAGATACAATGACTACATGCCTCTAAAATGTGTTACAATGAAGCTCAAAGACCTATTTATTATTGAGAAGCAATGGAAAACCCTACACATAGGAAAACCTAACCCTAGGAAATGAAGCGCCAAAATGATGGACCTTGTAGGAGTAAATTGGTACATCAATTTTTCGAGGTCATGAATTTGACATACGATCTCCCTTTGACACGCATGACACCTCGTTTGAACTATCTATACAAGGACTGTAACTTTTGACTGCAAACATTACAAAAAGTCTAGATTTGCTTGTTTTCCAAAAAAATGTCGTTTAGGGCATCAAAACGGCTCCGAAAGTTTAGGACCCAAAAAACTGCCAAAAATAGTAAATTGTGCTACAATCAAGGAGATTGAAAAAATGAAAGAAACAATGGTGGCAGTCCAAGTGGAATAGGTGGGTGGCCACCAACATCCACTTGGATCATATATCTACTTCCATTTCTCTCGAGATACTATAACTCTAAACATCACTTCCATATAAAATAACAAAAAGTGATGAGAGTCTCAAAAAAGAGTTTCTTTTTATTCCATATCTAAAAATCTCTGACTTACAATTATTTTCTAGCTCATAGTAATGTTTCCATCTTCTGTTTATCCTTTTCTCAATGTTATGCTTCCGATTAAACTTATGACAAATATTGCTTCCAAAATATTTGTAGGAAAGAAATTCGGCTGGGTTGGCCAAAATATATAAAGAGAAATGCAAGTATGGCTGCATGTTGGCAATAAAATATTAATTTAGATGCCTAATGGAGTCTTTCATGGAAAATATGCTCCCCAATATCGTCAGGTTCTCCTTAAAGGTAACACAAGTCTATGGATGACTCGCCGTAAAAGAATAATATTAGATTTTAGGTAAAAATATCGAAAAACTAATAAAATATGTGATAGTTATATAAAAATAAAAAACAATAATTTAAATTACTTATATGATTAAAACAATAATTTAAATTTCTTACATGATTATTGAGTTTAATTTGTTTAAATTAATGATTAAAAGTTAATATTATTAAGAGGGGTTAGATAAATAGTTTCACTAATTGATATGTTGAAGAGTTTGGGGTGTTTAAATTAATTGAATTATAAAGTCTAATAATATGGTATAATAAATGAGTTTACTAATTAATATATTTAAAATAAATAAAAACATTTTTATGATTTTAATTATTAAGATATTTTATTTTATTGTGTAGATTTAATTTATAAAATAAATTTGGTTACAATATCATATATCACTAGTAGTTTTAAATTTCTGTCATGTTCATATAATATTTTTAATCAATTAATTTTAAATGAAAAAATAACATAATAAATTTAAAATAAATTTCAATCTTGTTTTGTAAAATTACTAATGTTTTATTTTAATTTATTTTTAATATTTAAGAGAGCTTAAATCCTTACCGTCTGCGTCATAATTAAAAAGGCATAATCTAACTTATAGACGAAATAACTTTTTCACCGGAATTCACCAAAATCTAGCAATACAATTTCAAGATTTTTTGCTATTTAAAATACATTTTTGAATCCATAAATAGATTTAGCAGTCAAAAAACCTTGGGGGACTCAAATTATGCACATTGAACAATTTAAACTCAAGTTTTTACAAATATTTGTCTTAATTTGATTAAAATTAACCAAAGTCATTTTGTCTATAAATTAGACTACAGTTAAAGTTCACTTCCTCTATAAATTAGACCACGCCCTTAAATTCATTTCGTCTATAAATTAGACTATACCTAATTAAAAATAGTTAACTTGAAATTCTGAAATATCTATTCTAAAATAAACACTTTAACTTTACTTTAATTATTAATTTAAAAAATATAAATATCATTTATAATGTTTGAGTTGTACAATGTCCACGGTGCTTAAATTAATATAATTTTGTTAATACTCCTTAAATTAATTCCAACTCAAAAAAGTGTTCACAAACAATATATAATATATATATATATATATATATAATATAATATAATATATTTATAAAATGCTATAATCTTCCTGTAAAAAAACAACAACTATACCAATATTTTACCTCAACTAATTTTAAATAATAAAGATAAAGATAACCATTCAAGTCCCTAATGCATCATAATTGTGTTTTAGGCTACTTGTGAGTGATGTTGAGTGGAGGACAAGTGTTAATTCATTACCAATTTTGAAAATAAGGTAGACATCTAAGCTTTTAATTGTTTATATTTTTATTTTTATTTTCCATAGAGGTATATCAATAAAATAGTATATAAATAGAACAGTGCAATGAAGATGATTGTATTTTTAATTATTAAATAAAATTGTCAATTAGATTTATTTTGGGTGGTTGGGAAAAATGATTGAAATTTAGATTTATTTTAGGTGGCTAAGAGAAATAATTGAAATTTTTTTCATCTAGGTTTCATATGTGATGTGTAATAAACCTTATTGTTGAAAATAAATAATGATATGTAATACACCTTATTGTCGAAAATAAATAATAAGTTGAGAACCAAAATATATATATTTCTCTAAAAGAATAATAAAAAAAATCAAGTTAAAAAAAACTATAAAAATCCTTTAAAATAAGTTTAATATTTTCTAAGTAAAAAAAAAAAAAATAAGAAATTCTTTAAATATATTTAATTTTATTATTATCCCAAAAAGATATTGAAGTAGAAATGTTCAATTTTTTTTATTAATTTAAATTTAAATTCAAATTTTAACATCACTAAATTCATATTTAAAATCATAATATGCTCTCAAATTATCACTATCAAGTTATTAATCATTATCTTTAAAATTAATAATTTTCTGAACATTTATAAAATTATATTTATTTAAATAATATTGATGATGGCAATGATGATGATTAATGTCCATTCCGATAGATATGGACTAGTGGACTATAAGAAAGTAGGAAATTACTCGAGAAACTATAACATATTATTTTTTGCTAAAAAAATATTAAGAGAAGTATTCCGAGAATGCCATACTTTTGTTGACTTAATTGGTCAAAAAAGATGTAGATCGAATGCAAGTATAAGATGAGAAATCTAAGATAAAGATATTTTCATCATTCACCCTCTTAGAGTTGCAAATGTGATAATCTCTTTTATCCCATGATGTTTTGAAATTGACCAATACTCAATTTCGCTATGAATATCATGAGAATATGATCTTATTTTAACCATATTCATTTTTTTCTTAATGTTACTGAAGTCAAAGAGATAGTATTGATTTTCAAGATTGTGGTTGATCACCTTCTTATAGTATCTTAGTTTCATTTTTCCCTTTAAATATTTATCGCTCCAAAATCTATCTTTAAATTTTGAAAAACATTTTTAATATTATCCTTATTCTACAAAATGATCTCCTCGATTATCCCCTAATGGTCAAGCAAAGATTGGACATCTTTATGTCATCCCCGCTTGAGCTAAGGTGTGGATTTTTGGCTAGATTTTGATGCTATTTTAGGAAAACTTTTGGCTTCCATGCCATTTAATTTATCTTTATACAAAAGATATCTAGTCATAGCCATGCTTTCAATGGGGGAAAGAATTGCTTCAATTAGGAGGAGGGAATGGGAATATTTCCTTTAACCTTGATATTGTAAGTTACAAACACAATTTGAATATATTATATTGATCCAGGCTTATGTAGGAATGCAACAGAATACAGATATAAACATAAACACATAGATTCCATAGAAATAAAACATCATTTCATTAATATCAAGAACGGAAATATGCTTACATACATAATGGAAATAAACTAGCTCGGTTGATGATAGCTTATCTCTGAGAAGAGATACGATGATTACATGCCTTTAAAATGTGTTACAATGAGGCTCAAAGGCCTGTTTATAATTGAGAAGCAATGGAAAACCCTAAACATAGGAAAACCTAACCCTAGGAAATGAAGCACCAAAACTATGGACCTTGTTGGGGTAAATTGATACATCAATTTCTCGAGGTCGTAAATTTGACATACGATCTCCCTTTGACACACACGATACCTCATTTGAAATATCTATACGAGGACTATAACTTTTGACTGCAAATATTATAAAAAGTCCAAATTTTGCCTATTTTCCAAAAAAACGTCATTTAGGGCATCAAAACGGCTCCGAAGGTTTAGGACCTAAAAAACTGCCAAAAATAGTAAATTGTGCTACAATCAATGAGAATGAAAAATGAAAGAAACAATGGTGGTGGTCCAAGTGGAATAGGTGGGTGGCCACCAACATCCACTTGGATCATATATTTACTTCAATTTCTCTCTCGAGATACTATAACTCTAAACATCACTTCCATATAAAATAACAAAAAGTGATGAGAGTCTCAAAGAGGAGTTTCTTTTTATTCCATATCCAAAGATATCTGACTTACAATTATTTTCTAGCTCATAGTAATATTTCCATCCTTTGTTTATTCTTTTCTCAATGTTATGCTTCCAATTGAGCTTATGACAGATACTGCTTCCAAGATATTTGTAGGAAATAAATTCCTCAAAGTAATTATTTTCATGTATCAAAGTATCAT
Organism: Pinus taeda; assembly: GCA_000404065.3. Lineage (NCBI taxonomy): Eukaryota > Viridiplantae > Streptophyta > Pinopsida > Pinales > Pinaceae > Pinus > Pinus taeda. The sequence goes on from APFE030172282.1 coordinate 7,589, forward strand.
ATGTGATATTTTTGGATTTAATTATTAACTTTTTTAGTATCAGTAGTCATACCCATTTTGGAGAAAAAATCTTGTACTATTCTTAGTTTCTTTCCGAATCATAATGACTCATTTCCAAAAGAATAATATTATTACCATAAGAAGAAGAGTTATGACTATACCAATGAGCATGCGACCAATACAGCCTAAACATTCCAAACAATCTTCTATTATATCAATGTATATGTCAAAAATGATAGGGGATAAGGGACACCCTTGCTTGACTTTGATATTGCGTTTATTTTATTTTGACCAACCCTCTATGGTCTTAAACTTAGCAATAAAATTATCATACAACTTTGCTATAACAACCCTCAACTCGAGAGGAACTGTTGCCTCTTCCATCATTCTCCACAAATTTGTCCTAAGAATGGTGTCAAAATCTTTTGTAAAGTAAACGAAATAATAGAAGAGATTAGTTTTTATTGTTGAGGAATTATTCTACAATGATCCTAAGAGTAACATGGTGCTCCATAGTTGAATGATATCTCCTAAAACCAATTATTCCTTTAGTCCTTTGACGATGACTTTCTAACCATAGGCTAATCTTATTTTCCAAAATAAGTATATAGAACATGGATATGTTGGAGAATGCAGTAGGGAAACTATTAGTTCAATTTATGCTTAACCCTAATAATTGCTTGAACTTTATTTATAATTGAATTTATGCTTTTGTGATCCATATCATGAATAGTAAGAAAATGTTTGGTAAAAATCGCATCATTAGAGTTTTGTCGACGCGTTTCAAACCATCTAATGTGGTTCATCACTAGGAAAAGAAGAAGAACTAGAACTTGGCATTAAGTTAAATGGATTAAGAGATTTTTTTCTTTAGCTATTATAATATAAGAGTTAGTTTTGACTAAACAAATATTATTTATTAATAATAAATATATATAATATAAGGAAATAACTATTAGATATAGTTGTTAATATTGAATCAATAAAATTATTAATCAAAAGGAAAATTCTAATGAAATGAATATATAAAATAAAAATAATATTTAGGTCAAAATTAAATAATCAAAACAATAAGATAATTAATTATAAAAAATAAAAAATAAAAAATTTGTTTAGATCAAAACAATAAACAAATTAATTCTAAAAAATTAAAAATAATAAAAAATAATAAATGGTCTAAAATATAAATAAATAAATAAATATTAAAAAAGTCCCAAGGGTTAGCTCAGTTGGTCAAAAACCGTGCCTCGCCATCGGGAGGTCATAGGGTCGATTCTGCCCGAAGCCCTTAGGGTTAGCTCTTGCCAGTAGGCTAAGGGGCTATTAGCCTAGATTTTTTCGTGGACATAGCGACCACTCACTGACCAGGGTGTTCGTGAACCACACTTAATAAGAAGAAATGGAAGGGAACCAAAAATTGCTAATTTTCCACCTATCGTCTCTATTTATATTGTTTGGCCTTCTTTCAATATATATATAGCCTCCTTAAACTTATGGTGATGGAAATGATCTATCCTTGCAATAACTCAGACACCTTCATTGTAGATGTGGTGTTTTTTTTCCACATGCTCTGTTAATGCTGAGGAGTGGGTCCTCCAATGTTTGATGTCTATTGCATGTTCCTGAATCCTCTGATTTATTGAGCGGTCAATTTCACCAACATAGGGTGTCCCACATGTACAAGGGATTACATAAACACCTTTCATATTCTTAGGGTCCATTGGATCTTTTACGGATATTAGGGAAGTTTGAATGATGTTCAGGGGCCTAAAGGTTGGGGGAACCTTCTGTTTTCTTAGGGTCCTTGCAATCCTATCAGTGATCCCTTGTATAAAAGGAAGGTGCACCCTAAAAAATTGATCTTTGGGTTCTTTTTTAATCTTGGAACCACTGCCAACTTTAAGGAAAGCCTTAAGACATTGGAGCTTATTATAACCATTATTTTTTGAAATCCTTGAGGAGATGGGTTTTCTCATCATCAAGATGAATTTAATCAGAAACTCTAAATGCACAAGTGGCTAAAGTGTTAAGAACACCCAACTTTTGAGCAGGGAAATGATGGGACTTAGCGTGAAGGTACTACTTTGTGTGAGTTTTATTCCGAAAGACTTGGTGTGAGAATGATCCATCATCCCTATTTGAAATAAGGGCGTTAAGAAAAGTTAAGATCCCATTGATTTCACATTCCATAATAAACTTTATGGATCTAGATTGATTATTAAGATGCTAGAGAAAGAGATCCAACTTATCCCAACCATTAATCCAGATGACGTAGGTATCATCCGCAAATATATTCCAAATATTTTATTTGTATTGATCTGAGGTCAAATATTTGGATTCAAAGTCCTCCATAAACATATTAGCTACTATAGGGAAAGGGAGGAACCCATGGAAACACCACACGTTTGTTCATAGAATTCCCCTTCAAAGCTTGAGAAAATAGAGGTAAGACAAATCTCAACCAATTTAGCAGTATGAGGATTCGTCATGTGATTAATGACCTCAATGGACTCATTAATAGGAATATTAGTGTAAAGGGAGACCACATCGTAACTCACAAGAAAATCCCTAGGATCAAATCTTATACCCTTTAACTTATTGACAAATGTTGAAGAGCCTTTGACAAAGGACTCTGTAAGGCCAACAAGGGGTTTTAGCTTTTGGGCTAAATACTTTGCCAGAAGATAGGTTGGCCCTCCTATATTTGTCTTCTTGTGTTTCTTTATTAGATATTTTTATCAAATAATTATCAAGGGAAAAAATAATAAAGATAGTGAACACAAGCATTACGCTCCAAGTCAGGGAAAAAACCCTCTAAGGGGGAAATTTGGAAATAATCTCTTCTCTTCTTATAGAATATTCTTCAAATGAGAAAATTAAGACCCAAAACCCTAGACCAAGTCCTCCTCCAAGTACCAAGTAAGCCCTCCGAGAAACCCTTCCAATTAGGTCAGAGATCAATCATGTCAATAAGGGTTGCTTCTTCTTCAACCAAATTCTAGCTTCAACTTCGATCCTCAGCTTCAACTCTACTACTTTGGTCTAACAACAACACTTATTTCTAACACGTTGAAATCTTCCAAGAGCTTCTTTCTTAAGCAATATAATGTCTCCAAATTCAGCAAGAGTTAATGTGTAACCAAGACAATATTTCAGCCTTCCTGCAGCTCAGATCTGAAATTTTATGCTTCCTGCAACTCAGACCTGCAATTTTCATCTTGCAAAAGCCATAACCCTCACATGTGTGAGAGAATATGGACCAAAAATATATTTTTAATGTTCTTCTATACTTCCTCTTTCTTTTTTATTCGCTCCATATTTCTTGATCTTCCCTTCTCTAGATATAACTTCTTTTCTTGAGAGATAAAATTGGTGCTAAATGAGGTTGATGTTTCTTCTATTTATACACATGTGAGGGGTTTGAATAACCTCCTTTAGGCTGACTTCTTTCTGGCAGGACCGATGTGTGCTAAGAGGCTTGTAGAACTTTATATACTCAAAACCAATATCTTTTATATGTTACAACTCGCCCAATAGGGTCTTATACAATTGCAAAGGGCTCTCTTGACTCAAGAAAAATATTCTTTCAACATGAAAAACCCTAGAAGCATGAAGAACATGCTTTACATTGCTTTACCTAGGTGACCATCAAAATTGAGCATGAAACCCATGCTTTAAAACAATATTTGTATTTCTTCTTTTTCTTGTAACAAAATATATACATAATTATTTGAGTACATTAACAATTATGAAGACTGAAACTAGTTACATTTTCCAACGCTCCCTCTCAACTAGGGAGGTATTCATAATTTTACACTTGCTACAAGGTTATTCTCAAATTGAAGAGTTATCATTAGAAGAGTCGGATTGGTAAGCCATCTTTAAGAATCAACATCATGACCAACATTGTCAACATAGTGTTAACACTTCGTAATTTTTGAGGCTGCGGAAAAAATCAGAGAGGTAACCAGAGAACCACTTTAGAAACTCGGAATCTAGCCCTTCTAGTTTCAGAGAGGGATCTCTCTTTATGATTTAGTTTGTTTGACTAAAGGTATTAGGCTAGCTGTTTAATAAGTTCAGGTTTGGATTTTTTGTGTTGTTGGGTTGAAACTAGGAAGAAAGGCCATTGGGAAAATAGAGTCACAGTTTTGGAATGATCAAATACAGAGTTTACAGGCTAAACTTACAAGGCAGGTTAGGAAAATTCATTGGATTATTTAAGATCTATAGTGTGAAGGAGAGGAAAATACTTAGAGATCCAATTAAAAACAAAGTTGTTAATAAATCAAATTTTAATCTTCATTAGAAAACATAAAAAATATTCTTAAGCCAGAGACAGTGTACATTCAAACAAATTATGCTCTTTGTCTTCTTAGAATAATTCAGATTTTTAGAATGACATATGAGAATAAAAAGAGAACAAATTGACAAAGAGAGGTACACTTAACCAATAAAAATGACACAAGAATCATGTAATGATTGCACTGTATTACTAAAAATTTGATCAATGGTGGCTCTGTGAGCTGCTTTACAATACAAGTCCTTTTCTTCAAAACAAGTCCCAACCATTCATAATTCGAATTATGAAGTAATTATAGAAAATATTAAAAAATATATTGATTCTAAAGAAAGATAGGATCCTAAAAATATCTAACAATTGATTACAAAAATAGTACAAAAATTTAGGAATCTTCAAACTCCTGGATCTGCTAGCCCTATTTCTGAGGATGATTGTTGATGATTGAGCCTCCAACTTTGACGTGTTGTTTTCCTTTCTATCGAAGATAAAAAGTACTCAAGTAATTCACACATCTTCTCCCATTTGTCTTCAGTAGGGATAGAAAATTTAACTAACTTTTTATAGGCCTCATTGGCATATGTGTACTTCTGGAAAGTTGGTTTGATGATGAAAAAATTCCTGAGCTCATGACTAATGAACAAGTCAAAATCTAAGGCCTCTAGGAATGTTTTCCTTGTCATGTGCCCCTTTATACCTGATTGACTTATCTTGGACAATAGTGGATATTTTCTCTTAATAATCTGTGAAACTCATAAGTTTATCTTCCCTACCAATCAGTTTTGGTAGACCTTTCTTGTTCAGTGCCTGCATCTTCTTATGAACTCTATCTATGTTGGTTTCTATACTTTAACACTTATTGTCAAGTTATAGCATAAGGTTCCTCTTGGTGAGCAACCTCCTCACTTCTAAATAGTCTCTGTCCTGTCTTGAATTCCCAACTACTCTAATTCTTCTTTGTTTTTGGAATTCGAGAATTTAATAAGTGTCTTTGCTTCCCCAAGTTTCTGTCCTAATTCTATTTTGATTTTACTTACTACCTCCTTATACCTTTGTATCAATTATTGTTGCTAAAAAATAATCTATATGGAAGGCCATATTTCTGTGATGGCTTCACTAATTTCTATCCATATATTTTCTTTAGCTTGGGCCATATTTTGGCCCATAACTGATTCACTCTGCAACTGCTCAATTTTAAGATTTAGATGATGGGTTTTCTACAACTTTGCCACATAAAAATTATCAATTCTTAACTTTTGTTCTGATAGTGTCTTGAGTTGAGCTTTCAACTTAACACTTTCTTGTTCCTGAATGGACAGATCATCCATGGATTTAACAAGCTCACTTGCAGAATCTAATTTCTATGCTAGTGCTAAAGTTGATGTAGATGCTCTTGGGGTTGTGGTTGCTGCGATTGGGACTGTTGTAAGTGGAACTATGACCAACTGTGTTGCCTTCTCCTTCTCTTTGAGCAGTTTCTCCAGTTCTACTTCCATGTCCTTGATCTGACTATTTTGTTCAATCACTATCTAGAATATATCTTCTTTCTTCTTTTCCATATCTCTTACTTCCTTAGCCTGTGGATATTCTATGGTAGGCAATTTTAGTTGTTTCCTTAATGCTTCTATATTAGCATGCTTTCTTTTCACCCACTCCTCTTTCGCCTTTACATCTCTAGGATTGTATTCCAATTTGATCACGAAGTCTTCCAGTGACTTGATTCTGGTATACTTAGCTTTGGATGAAATCCTTTCCAACTTTAGCTATGACTGTGTGTTGTTTAATGATACTTTCAATCTTGAAGTGAACATGGGAGCATTTGTTAGTGTAGAATACATTGTTTCACTAGTTTTTTTATGCATGTCCATTTGATCTATTGGATGAATTTGTTGTGTATCAAAATTAAACATATATTCTTTGTAATATGTTGGTGTCCTTGGGCTGGAACTTTAGCTTCAACAAATGAAATTTCCATTTTACCCTTCTCCATGTCAAATGATGAAAGGATCCTGGGCTGTGATGTAGCTGTCTACTTCCAAAATTGAGTGTAGTTCATGGATTTTAGCATCTCGTTCCTCTTTTTGATTGCCCAGTATTTGGAAATAATATTAGGCTTAGCAGTATCTTGAACCAAGTCCCCTGTTTTTGGTGTTTCTGGAGGATCTTGTGAAACAAAGGAAGATGGAGAGCCTACAAAAACTTCCTCTTGTCTTATACCTGAAAATATGTCTTCTGATGTTGTCGAAGCATGTTTACCTTACATGTCTATAGTAGTCTTCCCTTCCTCCTATATAAAGACTGCTGGTGGATTATTTTTAGGCTTCTCAGTGTATATTAAAAAAAAATTGGCTTCAATCTTTGTTACTGGAGAAGACTTTTCTTCTCTAGGCCTTTTTTCATGCTTGTCCTGAGGGATGGGTGTCTGTGAGGTGGTTGAAGATAAAATATGCTCCTTTGCTTCCTATAGGGTGTTTTCCTCCCCTTAGTCTCAGTTCATGTATTTTTCGATCTTTGGTCAAAAAGTATGTGTGCAGGGAGTAGTCTTTTTCTCCACCCTCAGCTTTGAAATCATACCAAAAGGGTCATAAGACCAAGTGAAGCTCATTTTGAATTTTATTTGCTTCAACAAAAAATCTGCTTTTTTACCAATTATTTTGGTATTGCACACAAAAGGTACTACCTGTGCTTTGATTTTAAATTGTGCCTTCTTCTTAGCATCCACAAAATTCAGGTCATCCACATGTATCATTTTTTTGATGTATTCTAATGAGAACATTGATCTCATGGGGACAAATTTTGGTAGCCTATAGGGTGGAAATTCACACCCATAGACACTGATCTCGATGTAATTCTAGTATAAATACTAGTCGCCTGTCTTCACCTGGTCACTAAGATGAAAAACCTTCTTAATATCTACTCATATCCTAGGCTCTAAATCCCTGTGTATCAGACAAATAACTGTATACGAGAATTGATCAAAATAGTCTGTGAAAGTGAGTTTTGTGGAGTTTTTCCTAACCACAGAGGTCCAATGTATGATTGATTGTGCACTACCCTTCTCATCCATCTTTTGCAAAGTGAAGGGAAACCTGTATGCTTGATAATAAATAAACATATAAACTAACACAACAACATATTTGAAAGACCCCTCTGTAGGAAACTTCATGAATTTCTCATGCATTTACTCTGCAATAAATTCACAGTAATTAAAAATAACAGGTTTCTCATGAGTTGTAAAAATTGTCAGGAAGCCAACAATGGCCTCATCAATCCACTAATCATATTGATATTCATGTAGGTATGAGATGATGTTGATGATCTATTTGGTTACCTCAAGGAACATAGAAGATGCATATGGAGGGTTTGTTTTAGGTAATTGGGCATCTTCAAGAAGAAAGATTTCAAATATTTTTGCTCTCTAAGGGAAGGTTAAATTTTTGTAGAACTCTGTGAGAGAGTCTACTGATAGTGGCTTGGACGACTCTAGAATTGTCACTTGTAGAATTTGAGATATGGATTCGACTGTGATGGTGAACAAAATTTCACCATTTCGACTCATAATTGATTTTTGGGAGGGTTCATAGCTTAATTGACACTAGGAAATTAGCTCAGGGAAGTGATGGGTTTGTGGGAACATGAATTGAGGGAGGGTAGACTCCCATAGATTCAATTCACCACTTTGATCTAATAATTTTTGCTTCAGCCAACTGCAAAGTTCGACCAATTCTAATTCACAATTTGTTTCAACGATTTTATATTGTAGATCAACTAGGGGTAGATGATCTAGATCAATAGGAGGGGGTAGCATAAGATTTTCCTTTGATTTATTTCCCTTGTGCTTAGGCGTTCTAATCTTAAGAGTCATTGTCGATCTTGAAAAGTAAAAGTAGGGGGACAACGACATTGAGATTACCTGGAAAAGGAAGCTGACAGCTTAATGTTGGAATGGGGTCTCTGAGAGTGACTGGATCATTGTCGCTAAGCAATTTTCTGGTTACTGTGATAGCATGGAGGATGAAAATGTGGAGGACGAATCATGGAGGGTTCTTAATAAGGTCATTTTTAATACCACTTGTATTTTACCATTATAGGGAGCAGATCCATTATAAAGGGAGTGGGAGAAATTAATTGGCGTAACAGTTTTTGGGAGTGCTAGATGACGACCTTTGATTGGGAGTGAGATGGATTCTCGGGATAGATTAAATTGAAGGGAAGGTTCTGGGAGTGGGGTTCGTGATGCTAATTTGGCAGATGGTGAGTGGAGTCGAGAATAGGTTTCATGGCAGATAGGGACTGGTGGGGGAGCGAGAGGTCAACGTTGCACAAATTTTCAGGGGGGGCAATAAGTGAAAAGGTGAGGAGGGTGCAAAATGATGTGGGGTGACACACAATGGGAATTTCAGACCACGCCCGCCCCCCCCCCCCCCCCCCCATGGATTAAAGGGGGGGGGGGGGGGGCGGGGGGGGTTGGGGGGGGGTGGCGAAAACACTTCCCTGTCATTGATCCAGGTGGGGAAGATCTTGATAGTTGATTTGTGCAGTTAATACTCCAGTCGATAAACTAATATGACAGCCTCAAACTTTATAACAACCTTTCAAAACATTAAAGAATAATATACACTTATTACAAAGAATTAACCATGTTCAACCTCATGATTAACTTATTCAAAATCAAATTAACTAATTTAAATCAAATTAATCTCATCTAGGGTGCATTTGATTTTGGAAGCCCATTTATTCATTTTTCTAAGTTCTTTTATTATTTTTTCTCTGTCAGTTAACCATGATTAAATGGTGTGATTAACTACACTAATTAATCTCAATTACAATTCAATTGTGTGATTTATTTATTCACTCACCTAATTAAATTTATTTTCAGACTAATCATGTTTAAGCAATGTGATTAGACTAACTATTTCTAATTCTCCTATTCATAATGTGGCATTTAAGTAAGCTGCACACTTTATTTACAAAACTTCCTCTGGTATGCTTTCATGCAATTTTGATTTGTCTTGGTTGCTTTTACACTTGCTCATGTAGGGGGACATTTTCATATATTTTTCTCTTTTTTCTTTTCTTTTCTTTCATTTCTTTCTTTATTCTAATTTTTTTGTCCCTTACAATTTATTTTTCTTTTCTTTCTTTTTCTATATATGTATATATATATATATATTCATTTTCTTTTGGAAATAAATTTCAAAAATGAAACATTATTTACATTTTTTAACATATAAAGCACCAAGTCAAAACAAATCATCCTATGAAATATAAGACCCTAACGCATAGTACAGCCTTAACTTGACAAGCTCTTTCTTATACAAGAGCATAATGTTGGGAGGATTTACATGAGCTACCACACTACATCTATAAGGTACATACCCCATCTAAACGTTCACTAGGTATGTCCTTTTAGATCTATTGTTATCTTAGATTCCCAATCCTTAAAGAATATCATTCTCTTCGACCACTCTTGTCTTTAATAATTTTTGAGTCCTCAAAGAGTGGCAGACCATTTCCTATGTTGGATTTTTCTATCCTCAAGGAAATCACATATGCTTATCCAAGCCTCCATCCACTATTGTCTGTCCATGGATTTCACTTATACTTACGACTATTAGTCATGGTTAAGTGCATGAAACATGAAGAAGAGAATAAAAATGTTATGTCCATCATCAATCCTTCTCAAACAGAGAGGAGATCCTCATTCCTTCTTGATTAGGGAATTGATCCTTTCTCCTTTTTATACATTCATGGAGATTCCTTTTATTCCCTTTCAAGTATAGAGGAGATTCCTGACAAACACAAGATTTTTATCTACTCTTCATAAGTGTATTAGCTACCAGCCCTTCATGGAGATAGTTGCATGGTTCCCTTGTTCCTTTGTATCTCATTATATTGAGCTTCTTTCTTTCTAAATATTGTAGAGTTGTTTTTTTCCTTTAATATAGTGACATGATTCATGCCATCAATATTTCATGTCACTTTACTCTATTCATCATCAATGAAGGCATTATATTGATCCTTATCAAACTTCAAGCTAATCATAGCTCCCTCTTAAACATGAAAGTAATCTTCGTTAATGAACATTAGGTTATATTCTTATGCTGCTACCCTTCAATCCCAAGATGATGATGTAAACCTATTGACTACATGATTTCCAAAACCAACAATTGACTATGTTCTTTAAATTGAGTTCAACACCAACAAATGAACTTACCTCAATTGTCATCATGTGTTCCTGCAATATCCTTCTAGGTAGTAGAAACAATATGTTAACTAGATATCCAATATCAAAATATTAATATCAGACTTACATTTTCATGATGTCCCTTTCAGCAAAGCATCAACTTACTTGAGTACTTCGAGATGAACATCCTTTCGTATGATCCATTTGCATATGAATTTTTCTCCATGCATTTATTTTAATCAGAGTGCCCATCGATCGAACTTGATTACCAAGCTACAATATCTTCCTTGGAGTTATCATAGTGTTGTAGCAGCTACAACCACCCTCCAAAATTTTTCCTTAGCCTATTTTGGAGCCTCCCTACCAAGATTACATAGCACTTTGTCTTGCTTCGTCAAGTACTCAAGCTTTAGGTGTTTTCCTCGCACAAATGCAGCTTGTCGATCACAGTTGATCCATTCCCCTCACAGGCTGCTCACCTGGACTTGGTCTAGCTGCAGGCTAAGCAGATTCCCCTTGAAAATTGTGCATTCCTGGAGGGAAACTAGCCTTCCCACCAAGAATTGCACAATCCTCTCTGATAGCCTACTGGGCTCCAAGATTGCGCAATCCTACCAACCAACCCTCTCAGCAAGATTTGCACAATTTTTCCTAGCAGCGGGTTGTTCTGTTAGAAAATTATATATTACGGAGCAATGGAACACATAAAATATTGCGGAAATATAAACACAGAAAACGCACAAAACAAGAGAGACACAGATATACGTGGTTCACCCAGTTTGGGCTACGTCCACCTCGAACAACCAGTCCTTCCTTTCTATTATCCAGCAAAATGAAGAGACACAACCTACAGCAAAACCGCTGTAATATCCTCTGTTTTCTCTCACAGTCTCACCTCTCTGTTTCTCGCTCACACACACCGAATACACATCTAT
>APFE030172282.1:19314-30366 GCA_000404065.3 Pinus taeda
TCACAGCCTCAAATACAATGCCCTCATACAAGAGAGGGGGTTGCCTTCTAGGGCAAGAAACCCTAAACTAAACATAAGTTCTACCGTCAGATCATCCGCCTAATGAACGACCCAGATTGACTAGAAATTACTATACTTTTACAAGGCAATTTTACAGCTGTTTTTAGCTTCGGGGCGCTGCCCCCGAAACCCCCTGCCAGGGGGGGGGCTCCCAAAGGTTGCAGCCGCCCCCCCCTGGACCCCCCCTACAGCGAATATTTTATGGGCGGCGTTGCCGCCCCCATTTTGAACTTGGGTCCAATGTGGCGGTACTTTTGAATATAGAAGATAATCGGGCTCCACACCCAACATGTTCATCCCAAGATTTGCATAAATCTGGGCAGCAGTCAGCTACTCTACCTAGAAATTGCGCAATCCCCTTAGGCAATCAACCCATCTCACAGTCAGGAATGCGCATTTTTCCAAGCAGTTAAGCAACTACATGCATGAACAGTCTATTTGAACAGTTCCACCCGGGACCAAGGGAACTTGACTTGCATGCATGCATGACCTGATCTTCCTAGAGTAGCAAGAGACAACATTCAAAAGGACACCCGTGATTCAAGGAACTATTTCTAGCAGCCGGGGGTGACATGCAAAGTTTTTTTAGAAGTTTCTCTCTAAATGTCGCTTTTCCTAGATTTGTGGCATGCACGTCATGAGACCAAACTTATTTATTTGACCCATCAAACCTCATTCATTCACATTGATATTGGATCTCTAACATCCCACAACACATCCAGGACTCTTTGACACATCCGGCTTAGCTATTCACAGGTAAATGGCCTCAACTTGTCTTTTTCAGCATTTCTGTCACTTTTTGGGTATTCACTTATGTGAGTGTTGTTTGCTTGATTTATTTGAACGCTTGTTGTTGTTTACATATATTCTAGATTTCCTAGCTATGTTTTACTTTTCATAGCTATCTCACTATTTTCGCATGCATGAAATTGTTTTGCACGCACGTTTGCTCAACCGGCGAACAACGTCACCCACATGCATGTTGATCAGTTTACTGAATCTTCCATACATGTTTTTCATGCACTGATTATCATTTCTGCTATCATTTAGTGTCACCATGCATTTCATCAACTTACTAGCTTTCAGTTGCCCATCGCCGAGTCGGGCCAACCTTGGCCAAGTCTCTACCTTCACCAAGGCTGCATTTCACAATCTACGGAAGGAAGGCTCACCTTCATCTCCAAATTTCCACATTCTGGCCCAACAATTCCCTCCTAGACTGTTTTGCGCATTCCTAAAGGACAGTGGCTGCTTGGCCCAGGAAATTGCACAAATTTGTCCCTAGGTTAGTAGCCCTTCCCGGTTGGGATTGTGCAATCCAAACATCTAGCTGCCCAACTAGATTGTGCATTTTGCAGATCCAGCAGCTAGTCTAGCCCCCCAGATAGCCCAAAATACCTTTTGCATAGTTCTGGTAGCCAGTCACTAAGCCTCCCAGTGAAATTTGCGCAATCTTGCTCATCAGTTTCCCAGGTATGTGTTGTGTACTTCCCCGAATTTGCTTTGTTTTCACTGACATATTTCTTGCCATGCATGCTTCTTGTTTCCAAATATTTCATGTGTTCATCTACCTCAACAGCTTCCAAGAGAATAGGATCTTAGGACACTGATTGTATGGCAGCTGGAGCAGAAGCTGAGCAGGTGTCCTCTAGTTTGTTGATCTATGAAGATATGAAGTTGTATCTAGACAAGGACATCAAACTGAAGTTGTAAGAGGTAATTGAAACATTCGCAAGTACTTTTGGGGAAGACCTTGAAGACCCTCAGGTGTATGTGAACATTCATAAGTCTGGCTTGTACCGGATGGCATGAAGATACCCCACGTTCCTATGCGCAAACATGATTCACTGGATCGTCTCTCACACTAACCCCAAGAAAATTACCTTGACTAGTGTCAGTGGGAGGAAGCTTGCAACCTTCTAGGCATGATATTATGATGAGATGTATCAGATGACTGAGCCCATGACCGTCATGACTTCCCCGTTCATCTTGCCTAATAGCAGAGACCATTCCAGAGACATTCTAAAGGATTTGGTAAAGGAATCAGCTTGTTTCAGCATGACCCCCAATCAGATCTATAAGACGAAGATATTGAGGAAGGATACCAATACTTGGCCATATTCGCATGCCAACTGAGTGGCCAGGCGAGCACTGAGACCTTCCCTCAGAGTTGGGTGGTCACGCTGGACCAATTGGCTAAAGAAGGAAGACCATGGAACTAGTCTAGAATACTAGCTCATCAGCTGAAGGAGCAAGTCATGAAGGCTCAACAATCACCTGAAGGCATGCATGCATATATTTACATGTCTGCCCACATTCTAGATGCAGTCTATGCCCGACATGAATTCCCAGGCTTAGAATGGGCATGGTCATCGATGGATACTGTTGTGAACACATATTTCAAGTTATTGTTTGAGTGCAACTTCAAAGGAGTGATCATACAACTGGCCGACCATTTTTTCACCGCAGTGTACAGGTTGATATTTGAATAGGATCCACCCTGCATGTTAGAGGAAGTGATGAATGCATTGTTAGGCATTGCAGACTGGTATGCCTCACAGTTCGACACACTCATCTGAGTGTTCAGTGCAGAGAAGCTTCTACATGTTTTTCCAAATTTTGCTTTGGATGTGCTTATCATGTAGGAAGTAGAGTATCATATCTCAGCAGGATTGACAACTAGGCTGTAGAGGAAGAAGAAGGCACCTTGGCCCACTCTTCCATTGTGGATTGGGTTATACGAGATCCGGAGCATCAAGAAAGTAGATGTCAAAGCTGAGCAGATGAAGAAGTACCCGTTCAACCTTCAAAGCTTCAACCCGTATGACCCACACCACATTATGAAGGATCATTGCACGAGACTTTAGTTCAACTGGATCCATGGGGCATGTCATTGGACTGAGGAGGACTCATGGAGATACTATTACAATTCCTCTAAACCTAATGAATAGGTCAACTTCGCCGTAGAGTGGTTAGCAAAGAAGCATAAAGCAGCACCACAGAGAGCACTAGTAGTAGAAGTAGCAGTAGCATAGGCATTAGAGCCAAGCATACCTGTGAGTGACAAAGGGAAGAGGAAGATTGTCGACCATGGAGGAGGAACAAAGCTACAAGTTTCAAGCAAATCCACTTGTAGAACAAGCAGCTATGGCTATTCACGCGAAGAGGGAGTAGCGCAACAAGCGAATCATGCGAAGGCAGGGGGATAAGAAGAGAATGGAAGAATCAAAGAAGGAGTTGCATGAGCTGAGGGAGAAACTACAAAAAGAACAAGAGTTGCACCAACAGGAGCAGGAAGCACAGGAACAACAGATTCAGTAGAGGGTGCATCACGTGCAAATAGATGAAGCAATACCGGTACAAGTAGTTGATTCATCCGAACAACTGGAATCAGGAGAACAGGGTGAATCATCGCAAGGGAAAGACTTTCCTCATGATATAGAATAGGCACTTGAATAGTTGGATGCAGACATGGAGCAGCAGGAGTTGGAACAGGATACCCACCTCATGCCTCACTGCAAAGAGGTCGACTCACCCACTTCATTGCATCCTGATGATGAGGAAGTCTTGAATGACCAAGGAGGCACTGAGATCCTTAGTGGTCAACCGGAAGAAGAGATGCACAACATCTCCTTTGACAAATCTCATAACAAAGTTGTGCAGTCTCAGAGAGTATCAACTCTGGAGGACCAAACATGCCTTGTGAAATTTAAAGAGAAAGTGATCATGACTGATGTGCACAAGCATCCAGCTGCATTGGCCGATTCAGCTAGAGTGTATGTCGAAGCCACTAGCTCAAGTGTTCATTTTCTCATAGCTAAGAATGAGTGAATGGCGAAGGAACTACAGGTGGCCAAGCAGGGAGGAGACTTGGTGACAATGTCCACCCGAGCTGAACTAAAGAAGGAAATACTAGATGAATTATTGTCCTTGGACATAGTTATGTGAGCATTGTACTCCAAGTTTGGTACTGTGCATCAAGTAGTCGTTCATCTCCATGGATGGTAGCAGCGATGAGAAAGAAGAGTACACATCTTAAAGAACATACATACTGTTGTTGATAACATGCAAGCATGGACGATGAAGTACAAGGGAGCCCCAATTCACTTTACAAAGATGATGAAGGCCAATGTCGTCGAACTACAACCACATATTTGGAGTTAGATCCAGAACTATGAAGACCTATCGTAACTCATCACTAGCATACATGCTTCCCATGCACGATTATTCAAAATCATGGAGGTTATAGTGCACACTCATGAGATCCCATCACTTGGGACCCTCACTCGGGCGAAGACTAGAAAGTAGGTCTGACAGGAGCTTGATTTGTACTTCGACGAGTTGATGCGCACCACCACAAACCCAGAATTGCCTATCACTCTAGACATCATGCACAAGTACGTTGCTAGTCTGGAAACACTAAAGACAATGATGTGCATGCTCACAGATGAGTTGGAAAGAGGAGCTCAAGTAGTGTACCCAGATGCCATGGAGGCAAGGTTCAAGTTTCAAACAGATGTCACAGCAGAACACATGAACACTCTCAAGGACTACCAATATTGGCATCAATATGTCACTGTTGATTAGCATGAGGATGTCGAGTAGTTGGACTTCTATGGTTGTCTAAGTCTGAATGATATCTAGTTTGGCTTGTCCAAGCCATTGTTCACATGGGTACATGTGCATTATGATGTTGAGTCATTTCAAGTGTAAGTCAAGTGTCAAGAGTGGATGTAACAGTCATAAAGTAGGTGAAGAGTCATGAGGGTAGTTGAATGGTCACAAAGGGTAATGTGAAGGGTCACCCCACCCTTTACTATAAATAGTCCCTCATAACTCATTGTATAGGCTTTTGGTCAGCCAAGCTTCTACTAAGACTATTTTGAAGAAGGCTTGGATAGTATTGTAACGCGCCTTGGTTTCTCCACTGCACGAAGCTAGTATATCTCTTTTGAGGAGTAGGTGGATGTGGCTGTAACATTCTACTATTGGGGCTATAGGTTTACATGGATGTATTGTATGATTGTGACTTACACTTCTTTATGTAATAAGAGGCAACACATTTTCATGCCTATGTTGTTATTGTAGTTGGACTGCTCTGGTTTCTTTAATGATATGTGTTTTTTAACTTACATACTTGTGTATGAACTGATTCACATGCAATTATATGAATCTTGTTGTTAATGTGTTGCATATGTTGTTAATTTCATCACCATCCGTGTTGACTGCTCTGCCAGACATCAGACAGACCTTTCACTTGAACCTTGCTATAACAACTTCATACTTGTCTCAGACTAATCCATGAGTGATGTACGTGTTATCTTACCTTGTATGATATGACTACCACATCCGAGTGGACTACTCCACCGGAAACTGTGCATGTCCTTTGTGTTGTGTGTTCCTAGCCAAGTTGGGACTGATCCCTTTCAACCTGGAACTCACCTTCACCTCCTTCCCCTTTCGAAGTGTTGGGACCTCTCATACACCTTCCTTGACTCACTGCATCAGTCACACCCTTGCTACTGACAGAGTTATTCTACTTGCCTCTGTGTTACACCGCAGTCAAGGCATTACCTTATGACCCACTGCTGGGACTCCTACACCAAACAGTCTGAGGTCTAATTGGGACTTCTTACCGGGGAGATCCCCTTGACATGTTGGCAGGTCTAGCACCGTCAACACATAGTTAACTCCCTTTCTATCGGATACTATATTGATGTTGATCAACAATGTTATGAAATCTTGTGATATAATATTGATCTCTAGTCAATCCAAAGTATGCCAAATTTCTACTTTCGAGCATCATGCAACCATATGGAAGACTTATCGAGTATACTTTTATATCCAAATATTTCTTCCCGATTATTATAAATCTGAATGTTTACCTAGTGAAGAGTTACTTCAAATATGCATACCTTTGCTTCCATACAATCATCTATCCATCCTTTCTTGAATGAGCTCACTTCTTTATACCAATCAAATGTAGATTCCTTTCTCTAGGAGTAGAAAGACTTTCATTATGCCCTTCATACTGCAACTTGAAAATTTTCATTCCTTCATCCTTCAAGATTATTGTTTCCATACTAGATGGAATATATACCAATCATGTCATAATTCTCTTTTCTAGGAACCTTCCAAAATGATGGTTCTTATTGTAGAAATTATGGTGTAGAATTGTGATTTCTCATGAAATTTTAATTGAAATAATAAGACACAATCCTACTACACTACTTTTTCAAATTGAATTCACAATTTAGAACATCAATCAAAAACATGCAATGAGAAATAACACATATGCACCAATATTTTTCTAGGGGAAAGAAATCTGCTAAAAACCCCTTTGCATGCTTCAATTAATCTGATGAATAGAGATGTATTACAATTGCTTGCTCAATTTGAGCTCAAAATACAAGTGATAACTATCTCTTTGTTCACTGAGAAGCATTGACCCAGATTTAGTCAATTTCTACATCTTCTTGAGCCCTTATTTCCTTGTGAAAATCATCAGGAAATTAGGTCCCTATTATTTAGGAATTTCCTCCAAAATGCTGGTACAATTCCTGAGATTGATCATCTAACTGCATGCAACACATGTAAACTCAAGAATAGTCTACAATTGATGTTACATTACCTTGGAATCTCCAACACAATTGGGGAACTTGAATTCTCTGCATGCACTATCTATTTTGTGTTGATTGATCAGTTAACTAGATGATCACTGAGTTAGACTGAAGTATTATTACACAACTGAACTTCCACTAGTTCTTCCAACATTTAGAACTAATTTAACTAAAAACAACTTGAAATAACTTACCTTGATTGCTACACATTAGCAGTCACATATTATTAACTGAACTCTAGCTCCTCTAACTCAAATTTACTGAGTTAACTAAGTGACAAAAGCCATGTGAGACAAGTTAATTGCATCCAAGTTGTTTGTTGATGTGGAAATTCGAATTTCCTCAAATTGACCAAGGTAAAATAAAATTGAGACTTTCTTTTTACATTTTCAATACTCCCTATCAGCAAGAAATGGATTATCAACCACCTCTATACTTCACATCTAGTACTAGAACTTCCATCTTGATAAAGCCTTTTCCAAAATGTCAGCATCTTGTTCCTCTATTGGAATGTATTGTAGCAACATTATCTACCTCTACACATAATCTCATAAATGGTGATACCAGATATCTATATGCTTGGATTGATTGTGAAATATAGGATTCTCAAAGAGCTTGATGCAATTATGATTATCACAATAGATCACAGTTGAATCGATCATCTAACCAAACAGTCCCACAAGTATCTTTCTCATCCAGATCACCTCGCATGTTGCTTGAATTGCAGCCATGTATTCTGCTTCTACCAAGTTGAGTGCCACAAATATTTTCTTCTTGTTGTACCAGGAAAAAGTTGTAGACCCAACACTGAAATTACACCTGATGTACTCTTTCAGTCAGATGGACTCCCTACCCAATCTACATCTGGGAAGCTACATAGCTTCACACCCTCTGTTCATCTATACCATAGTCCAAACTGGGTAGTGCCTCTAAGGTTCCATAAAACATGCTTAGCTACCTTCCAATACAAGTTGGTTGACCTAAACATATCTTGGATCAGATGGTTGACTTCATATCACATAAATGGTTGTTCGTTCACAAGATACATCAGTGAACCCACTAGCTGCTGATAAATGGTAGCATCCACTTCCTCACCTGAAGTGAAATCCTCCTTCTTCTAGTTTTTTTAGTAGAGGTGTCTCCATGGCTTTACAACTCTCCATGAGGAATCTCTGCAGTATGTTATTTGCATGCTTTCCTTGAGACACAAATAATCCCCCATCTCCTTGCCATACTTCCGACCCGACGAAGTAGTGCATGAGACCCATGTCATTCATTTCAAACTCCCTTTGAAGTTCCTCCTTTCAAGATCTGATTAGCTGCTCATCACCAGTTAAAATTAAATCATCAACATATAAGTCAATAATAATCAATTTACCTTCTACCAAGATGTGATAGAGGTTTGCATCCGCTTCACTTTTGGTGAAGCCCAAACCAATGAGATAGTTGTCGATCTTGGTGTACCAAACACGGGGTTCTTGTTTGAGACCGTGAAATGCTCACTTGAGTCTGCACACATGAAACTCCTAAAAAAATGTCTTAAAACATTAGAGTTGCTTGATGTACACCTCCTCTTCAATAAACCCAATGAGAAATGTTGTTTTTACATATATCTGGTGGACATTTCACCCCCATCTGTGTAACCAGTGTAAGAAATTTCCTAATGGAAGAATACCTTGCTACAGGAGTAATGGTTTCCTCATACTCAATTCCCTCAACTTGATAGAATCCTTAGGCCACAAATATAGCCTTATACCTCTCTATGTTTCCGTCTGATGCATGCTTAACCTTGAAGATCCATCTTCAACCCACAACTTATTTATTTGTTGGTCTAGGGACCACTTCTCTTTACAATGTATTTTTACTCTTCCACCATTGCATCAACCCATATGGTTTTCTCTACTTCTTCCTCGAAATATGGTGGCTCAGTCTCTACCAGCTCAGCCATTAGAGCCATGTAGCCAATGTAACTCTCATGTGACCTCCTTTTCCTATGAAAATTTGAAGGAGCTCCCACATTATCCCTCACATCCTGGATAAGGCTATCCACTTCCCTAATTCTTTTCCTTCCTTCTCCGAATGTTTATTCTTGAGTCGATGTCTCCACTCTCTGCTCCTCAATTTTTGGTTGCTCCACAACTTCCTGAGGCTCTTCTTTTGGAGCTAAAAGCCCCTCTTCTAGTGGGATCTGAAGCTCCCTCTCAAGAGAGCATCACATCTCTTTCTCCTCATCAAACTTTACATCCATTCACACAACTGTCATTTTGAGGGAAGGTAAGTACACACATAGTTGGGAGAAGTTTCTATTTAACCCAC
Organism: Pinus taeda; assembly: GCA_000404065.3. Classification (NCBI taxonomy): domain Eukaryota; kingdom Viridiplantae; phylum Streptophyta; class Pinopsida; order Pinales; family Pinaceae; genus Pinus; species Pinus taeda. The sequence goes on from APFE030172282.1 coordinate 28,311, forward strand.
AAATACCCCCAACTTTGTTGTTGTCTCAAGCTTCTTCCTTGATTATTTGGAGACATGGATTAAAAAAAAGGCTCCAAATATCCTGAAGTGTGACACATTCATATTTCTCCTTGAGAATGCCTCCTTCAATGTAATCATACCAAGAATCTAATGAGGAATCTGGTTCTACAAATAGACTATTATGTTGCATGCCTCAGCCCACAAATGTAGAGATAGGCCTTGGTCATGTAACATAGCTCTCACTACTCCCACAATGCTTTGGTTCTTCCTCTCAGCTACCTGATTATGTTGTGGGTTGTGGGGTGTTGTCATCTCTCTTTGAATGCCTTATTTGGTCATAATTTTTTGAATTCATTTAAAACAAACTCTCCTCCATTATTGCTCCTGAGAGCCTTCACCTTATTTCTTGTTCTTTCTCAACTAGTGCCTTGAATTCCATGAAATTGGAAAATGTCTCATCTTTCTTCTGCATGAAGAAGATCCATCACTTCCTTGAGGCAATGAGGGGATCCTGAATCCATGGAAAATTTTAGGGGTGAATTTTCACCCTTGGGCTAAATTAAGCGGGTTTATATTTTTATTGGGCAAATATTTTGTATCATAGTATATTGTTACAAATCGCCTCAAATTTATTTTATAAAAAAAATAGGTATGGAGGTTAGCCCACCTTATTTTAAGGGAAAGGGTAAAAAAAGTAAATTTAGCCCTTGAAATTAGGAGTGACAATCTTCCATTCACCCTCATTTTGAAGAAAATGTATTTATGATAGTTATAAATATAAATATAAATACAGTGGAGGTATGGTAAATAAATAAAATCTATTTTTATACTTACTCCAAAAATATGGTAAATAAATAAAAATACAAATAAACTAGAGGTATGGTAAATAAATAAAACTTGTTTTTATATTTCGTCCATAACACTCTTTTTATTTAAGAAGGCTCAACAATTGAGGTTTCATTTAAGTGAATCTTATGGGCCAAATACCATATTTATAAAAGAGGTATGGTAAATTAACAAATATAAACAAACGAGAGGTATGGTAAATAAATAAAACATTTTTTTATATTTACTCCATATGTCACTTTATATGTATGAACACGCAAGCGCGTAAATAAATAAAAATAAAAATAAAGTGGAGGTATGTTAAATAAATAAAACCTCTTTTTATACTTCAAAGGTATGGTAAATAAATAAAAATATAAATAAACTATAGGTATGGTAAATAAATAAAACCTCTTTCTATATTTAGTTCATAACCCTCTTTCTATTTAAGAAGGCTCAAAAAAGAGGTTTTATTTAATTGAATCCTATGGGTCAAATACCATATTTATAAAAGAGGTATTGTAAATTAATAAAAATATAAATAAACGAGAGGTATGGTAAATAAATAAAACTTTTTTTATATTTACTCCACAAGTCACCTTATATACATGCAAGGGTGTAAACAAATAAAAATATAAAGAAAGTGGAGATACGGTAAATAAATAAAACTTCTTTTTATACTTACTCAAAAGGTATGGTAAATAAATAAAAATATAAATAAACTAGAGGTACGGTAAATAAATAAAACCTTTTTTTATATTTAGTCCATAACCCTCTTTCTATTTATGAAGGCTCAGAGAAGAGGTTTTATTTAAGTGAATCCTATGGGCCAAATACCATATTTGTAAAAGAGGTATTGTAAATAAATAAAACTTTTTTTTATATTTACTCCATAAATCACCTTATATTTAGGAACGCTAAAAAAATGTGTTATATTTAGTTGAAACCCATGGGCAAACTACTATGGGCCAAATATCATGGGCTAGATTATTATTAATACCATGCAAAAAGCATTATTAACCCTAATATTAGTATTAATAAAAATAAAAATGGCACAAGGTATTAGCCCATGGTATTCACGTGGAATGTAGCCTATTTAAAGGGGGGAATTAAACTAGCATAGATCCATCTTTACTCTGGATCTACTAAGCCCCAAGAGGGATCAAATATCGTGATATGCAAACTAACATAGAGTGAAACAATATTTGATCCCTCTCGGGGCTTGGTGGAT
>APFE030172282.1:31979-54952 GCA_000404065.3 Pinus taeda
ATTATATTAGTGATAAAATCGCCTCCCATTTTTCCTATGTATCATGGGGATTTGCCCATTTATTATACATATAACTTTATGATGGTTCTTAAAATTTTCCCTACCTGAATCCATCTGAAAGGTTATTGTACGAATCTTGATAGAATTGTACCTTAAGTCATCCCCTAGCTCAATATGCATCTAGAGATCTTTCTCCTCTATGTCACTAAAAAACTCTCTACACCCTACCATGTGGAATGAGGAACCAGAGTCCAAGTACCACACACTTCCCATCAGCGCCTTGGACATGCATGCAATAAGGGTGAATTCAAGCTCCTCCTAAGTTCTTCTTGCTAGAATTATTGTGTGGAAATTTTGTAACATAGTGCCTAAATTCACGACAATTGAAAATTTTGATTTTGGACAATTCTTTCTTCTTTCCCCCTTGGCAGACTCTAATTCTTCTAATATGACGTGCTTTTATGTATGATGCCATGTTTTTACAAAAAACAAGACTCTACTAGAGTATACAACAATGCATGCTATTTTTCTTAATAAAAGAAACAAATTTCATAAATAACCTGACAGAGATGGAGCTTCCTTCATTAGTAAATATCCTTGGGATCTTCCCCTTTCAGATTCTTCTCAGGTTCTCCCTTTTCTTCAACTATGTGAGCTTTACTTCTTTCCTTTAATTTCTTATTATGCTTGTCTGGACAATCCGATTAAAGTGACCATACTCATTGCATCCAAAGCATTGAACCTTGGACATATCTTTCTTTTTCTTCTACGTTCCAAACTTCATTTTCTTCAACTTCTTGGGCCTTGCAATAAAGGATTGATACCTTTCATTTGATTTAGTGTCATTGGTTTCCTTTATCCTAGATTCTTCTAAGATACATTGAGCCCATAATTCATCAAAAGGTGTGTGTAACGCCACCTCCCAAATTTACCCACTTTCACTGGCTTGTCAAGGTAAGCATGAGTGCAGGGATACTATACAATGACTCAACTCCCTAATTATTGTTAAGGAAATGGAATCAACCAAACAAAACATTATTGAACTTCCTCAAGAGCTACAGGTTCCCCAAGAGATGATCCACCACTCTAGGTGCCAAAACCCTGAGCCAACTTGACTTTTTTGTGATTTGGACTCCCATTGGCTTGCATAATAAGGCAAGCCTATGATTGTAACTCTATAGTCACATGGATGGCCCTGCCTCGCAACAACTGCAACCTAAATTACCTAGTTATATGCATGAAACCCCGAGATTTGAGCCACTTTTCAGGGCTAGGATCCAGACCTCTGCCCAGAACTTGATAGAACTTTAAGACATGATAAATGACACAAGGACAAAGGCTTTAACACAAAACTTAGAAAATGACTTGACCTAACCAAGTCTAGACATGACAATCATTTCGTCAAACATATAGTGAACATGAAATCTAAAGGTCATGAATGCATATCTTAACAAGGAGCTCTAAAAATTATATAAGAATCATCAAGACGGTCTAATGCCCTCTCACAGTAACCATTCAATTTGCTAAACAAACATTATAAGAGCCATAACTTGACTCTGTCATAAAACCATGCTTATAACCAACATATAACCAAATTGATAACAATGATAAAACAATCATCAAAGGCACATCATAACAAGTAAATTATGTCATTAAATACAAGATGAACTTAGCTTTTATTAACATATGTGAAATACAACCAAGTCAGGTACTTCCAAGTACCACCCGACCATAGATTGGGCTGAACCAAATCTTTCTTTCAACTAGTCACCCCCAAGCCATATTCTAAGCATGAATGTGGGACCTCATGGGATAAACCAATCCATAGACAACCAAGGAAATTCAAAGGTTAAACTACCTCTACCCTCACACTACCATGATCTCACCTAAACTAGTCCCAAGATCACAAAACTAAACCAAGCTTGGATGCCTCAAAATTCCTTCACCATCCCTTGAGGAATTTTCCTCTGTCCATCGACCTGTTGAGGGATTCTCAGAGAAGACCATCACCACCCCCAACCCTTCATACTTACCTAAGACCACCTCACTGAGATCCAAAACCTTCTGGCAATCCAAAGCTTAACTAGGAATGAATCGCATCACACCATGGGTATCTAGAAATGGCAAGGCAAGGTTGAAACCAGAGTCAAACCTGACAAAACCCATGCCAATGACAACAAATGAACCAAATAAATGCATGCATGTAGTATGCATGCCAAAACCAACTACGAAATAATACATGCAACCTATTACCTACAAGTATTCCCGGTGAAGTCACTTGATCCAACTCTTCCTTGCTTGATCCTTTCTTTCGCCTTTCTTTCCTTTTCCTTCCTTTACTTGCTTTCTTGTTTTCTCCTATTGATTCTCTTCTCTTTTCTGAAACCAATCTCAAAAATAAACTAACAAATGGTTGACTAAAGCTGTGAAATGATCCTTAGAATCCTTTTATTATTGATGCCTCTAATTTCTTCATTTTTCCTCTATTTTCCTTCAATTTCCTCCTCACATGCAACCTATGACCTTTCACCTTCATTGTCTCCTAATTTCCTTTATTTTCATAAATAAAATGCAAATAATTTAGTTTTGTATTTTTAGAGCCTTTTCCAATTTCCCCTTACCCATAATAAACCATAAGTGATGCCCACTAGGATACTTTTCCCAACATTCAGTTTGGAGTATGTGTCCCATGACCATGGTGTTAGTTTTCATTTATTAACTTGGTTACATGAAATTTTAACCTGGGGTTGTTACTGACCCCTCCCCCTTAGGGGAACACCATCCTTGGTGTTCTATGACACTTATAACCAACAAGACCATTGAAAACCAAAACATACTACTTATGGAGCTTTAGAACTTAACTTGATGCTGTATTTACAATTAACAACTTGCTCAAAATCAAAACCATCATGACAAACATGATAACCATACTTCTTATTGGAGCTTTATAACACAACTCATTGTGGTATTTAAAATAACAACCATACATAAATATGTACATATACCAAAACTCATTTCCCTCAATCGAAAAACAATGAAGGATACATTAACCATCTCCTATGTAGCTTCATTAGGCCCAAAGTGCTTCCACTACACATTAACTTGCTTGGTTCCAAAGCATGAGTTATTTCCGCTACAATATGCACTGATGTTCTCGGTGGAATTTCCCTTCTGTATCCATATGCAATGCAAACCAATCAATAACATGATCAACATATTTCACATATCTTTTAAGTAATGAAACATGGAAAGCATCATGGACTTTCACTATCAGAGGCAGTGAAAGTTTGTAGGCCATTGGTCCAATCCTCTCAAGGATCTCTAAAGGCCCACAATACTGAGGTTCAAACTTGTAAAACGACCCAGTCCTCAAGGATATCTTCTTGCGCTTGATGCGCAAATACACATGTTCCCCAACTTGAAACTCCTTAAATTCCCTATGTTGATCTACATAATTTTTTTGTTTATCTTGTGCTTCCTTTAGATTCTTCTTGATAACCTCCATTTCTTGTTCCACCTCTTCCAACATGTATAGTCCTATAAGTACCCTATTCACTAGATTACTCAAGATTATGGGAATATTACAACTCCACCCATAGAGTGCCTCAAATAGACTCATCCTCAGTGACTCCCGATAACCATTGTTGTAAGAAAACTCAACTAGTGGAAGATACTCCTCCCACCTCCTCTATTGATGCATGACATACATCCTCAGCATATCCTCCAGTATCTTGTTTACCGTCTTTGTTTGTCAATATTTCTATGGATGATAAGTTGTACTAAAGGCCACCTACGTACCCAAACCTATAAATAACTCCTTCCAAAACCTAGAAGTGAACTTGGCATCTCTATCTGATACAATATTCTCCAGAAGACCGTGCAATCTCACTATAAACCCAATGAAGACCTGTGCTACCTCACTAGATGAATAATTAGTCTTGACTTGAATGAAGTGAGCTACCTTGCTCAACCTATCAACTACAACCATAATGGAATCATACTTCTTTGATGTTCTTGGAAAACGTATCATGAAATCCATGAAAATGGCCTCCCATTTCCACTTTAGAATCAGAACATACTATAACAAACTGGTTGGGTGCTTACACTCAACTTTCACCTGCTGACAGTCCAAGCATCTAACAACAAACTTTACCCCTTCCTCCTTCAAATTCATCTAATAGTAAAACTTCTTCACAACTTTCAATGTATTTTGGTATCTCAGGTGACCTGAATACGGATTGACATGAAGCTCCCTCAAGATATGCTTCTTGAACTCACTCTCATTGGACACATAGATCCAGTCCCTAAATCTCATCAGACCATCTTCCATGAGATGATAGTCCACATCCTATTCACCTATACCCTATTGTAACATGTGCTTAAGCTCCCTAAATCTATCATCTTGTTGTCCTGCGAGTAAGTTTTGATCTTTTAAATCTATCCCATAAGAGCTCACAATTGCAACATGGTTTACCTGCACTCTCCTACTAAGGGCATTTGCAATCTTATTCTCCTTTCCTTTAATGTATCTGATCTCAAATCCAAACTCACTAAGGTTATCCAACCATATAGCTTTCACGGCATTCATATTAGATTGGTCAAATAGATACCTCAGCCCACTATGGTTGCTCATCAAAATAAACCTCCTGCGAAGAAGATAATGCCTCCACATCTTCAAGGTGTGAATAATACCTGCCAAGTCAAGATCATGAGTCACAAAGTTATGTTCATGCTCATTCAATTTCCTTAAATCATAGCTCACCACTTGTCCCTCCTGCATCAAGACTCCACCAAGTCCTCTCTTGCAAGCATATGTGCACACCACAAACTCTTTATCTGGATCTGCAATATTTAGAATTGGAGTGTTTGTAATAAATTGCTTCAACTGCTCAAAAACTGCTACACCTTCCTCTGTCCATTCAAATTTATTTCCTTTCCTCTAAAATAATGTAATAGGATATGCAATCTATGAGAAGTTCCTCATGAACCACCTATAGTAACCTATTACCCCATGAATGATCTGACCTCATCCACATTCCTAGGAGATGCACATTCCATGATAGCTCTTATATTTTCCAAATCCACTGCAATGGACTCCTTGGAGACAAAATGTCCCAAGTAATGTACCTTCATCTAAAAGAAACTAAATTTCCTAAACTTGGCATATGATATATGTTCTCTTAGAAATATCAATACTGTTTCTAAGTGTTTTGCATGCTCTTCCTCATTCTTAGAATATATCAATATATCATCAATGAATACTATAAAAAAAAATTCCAAATAAGGATGCAACACACCATTCATCAAGCAAATGAAAGTAGTAGGAGAATTAGTCAAACTGAAAGGAACCACAACAAACTCATAATTCCCATATTTAGTCTGAAAAGTAGTCTTGTAGATGTCCTCTTCTTTGATGCGTACCTGATGATATCCTGATCTCAAATCAATCTTTGGGAACATTGTTTCTCCCTTCAGCTATTCAAACAAGTCAATGATCCTTGGTAGTGGATGCACATTCTTGATGGTCGCCTTGTTCAATTTCCTGTAATCAATACATAAGTTGAGAGTATCATCCTTCTTCTTGACGAAAAATATTGGTGCACCCCAAGGTGATACACTTGGCCTAATGTATCCCTTATCAAGCATTTCCTTCAACTGCAACTTCAATTCCACTAGCTTTAGAGTGCTCATCCTATAAGGTGTCTTTAATGTTGTTGTTTCTCCTACTACCAACTCAATAGAAAATTCCACTACCATCTGGGGAGGAAGCTTTTAAATATTTACTGGAAAAACATCTTGAAACTGATACAATATAGGGTACCTCTTGAGGACATCCACACCCTCAACATCCTTACCCTTGTCACTAGAAATATGAATTGCAAACAATACACACCCCTTCCTATGACTGTGCTTAGCCTGTAGATATTTAACCATCCTCACCGATGTAGGCTTCTTCTTTCCCCACAAGATTCTATTTTCCCTATTATCATCCATGCACTCAATAGACTTGTTATAATAATCTACTTTGGTTCTGTGGGGATACAACCAATCCATACCCAAAAGCGTGTTATATGATCCCAATGGAATCAAATTTAGATGTGCCAATGTAGGCATATCATTCATCTCAAATGCATAAGCTCTTACCCAATGATGAACTCTCTTCCTAGTACTTGTAGCCAACTGCACCAACCAAGACTCTGCATGCACTTATTTTCTCAAACCACACTTATCCACTAGCTCAAGGTTGACATAACAATAATTTGATCCAGGGTCAATCAAAATAGAAATAACTTGATCATAGAGCTTACCTTCCATCTCAATAATGGATGTCTATTGATCCACATGCTTGTTGTCCAGAACTGCATAAATCTAAGGAATGTTATGACCAACATCCCCAACTGTCCAAGCCTCCTGAGCAGTATAGATATTAGGCCGGCCACTGTGGTACAGTGGATAATTCTTCTTGCAATGATCCTTGCAACAAATTTAAAATTACAATGGTCCTCTAGCATTACCTCTATTGCTACTCTCTAGGTTGCGACCCATGTCCCTTATCAATTGCATTAAACCTCTTGTAAGGAACATCATTCTCTTTCTCACCTGCATCCTAAGGTATTCACTGCATCAGTAGCCACTTCCCTTTAACTTTCCCATTCCCTTTAAAATCATGCTTAGGCTCATCTTTACACTTTGAGTGCTCATAAAAATGATTCAGTTTCTTGATGGGTGCCTCCAGCAATCGAGGCTCATCAAACTCAATCTGATCTCTATATGTTGTTGGAAACCCACTGGTGAACCTTTGAATCTTTTCTTTCTCATCCTTAAGGTAAGGCATATACCTCAACAGCTCTAGAAACCTACTAGTATACTCATCATCTGTCATGGATCCCATATACATCTCATAATACCTTACATATAGTTACTTCTTCTTGAAGAGTCTCTCAAAATCATCCCAAATCAACTCTTTTTCTCCAATGCCTTAGACATTCTTCACATTTTCCCACTAGATATTTGCTTTCCCTTGAATACTGAAGGTAGCTATCTTGGATTTCATGTTCTCTCAATAGTTATGCAATCTAAAGAATTTCTTCATCTAAAGAAACCATGCCTCTATATCTTCTGACTTCTTCATCTCTCTGTCCAATGTAGGAGGCTTGAATTTTTTGAAATCCTCCAACAAGTACTCACTCCTCCTGTAAGGATGATGGTGGTCATGGTGATGATGTCTACTAGATGAGGAACTATAATGAAACCGATACATATCGGTCCTCCTATTAGGCGTACCCAATTATCCTCCACCTCTTACTGTGTCCCCTCCATCTTTCTTGTATTTTGATCGAGACCTAATACCATACGCACCATTAGTCTTCTCTTCATGTTCTTGGCTAATCCTCAGTTGTACTTGTCTATGCAAGTCCAACAATGTATGAAGGATCACTGCATTTACGTCTATCTACTTTTCCTAAGCCCTTGCAAGTATTTCTTAAGCCTCAACCAACCTATCATTGTCTGCCTTGAAGATTCTGATCTGTGTCCTCAAACTCTTAAATGTGTCTATTATATCAGGAGAATAATCATCTCCTTTCTACCCAACTGATCTATAGGGAGAGTCACCTGAACTGTATTCCACAATTTTACTCATCATTTTTTATTCTCTTCTTCCTGCAAGCATTCCATTTCAGATAAACTAAATAGATACCATAACCAAAATCATACCTCAATGACATTCATGGGAGGTTATCTCATCTGTAAGATCAGTCCAAACTAGCACGATACATGTATAATCATAATCATATTAATATGCCAACATCATGAATGACAATAATAACTGCATATCATGACCTCATGCATGAAAACCATAACCATGAAATGGCATGAATAACAACATGCATCTTAGCCCATCCAGTCCAAATGTTGAACAATGCTCCAAATGTTGAACAATGCTCTCATACAACTCTGTGATGCCACCTCCCACATTTACCCACGTTCACTAGCCTGTCGAGGTAAAACTGAGTGTAGTGATACTATGACATGAATCAACTCAGTAAGTATAGTTAAGGAAGTCGAATCAACCAATGAAAACTTTACTGACTTTCCTCATGAGCTATAGGACCCCCAGGAGTCAATCCACCATTCTAGGTGCCCAAGCCCTGAGCTACTTAACTTTTTTGTGATCTAGACTTCCATTTGCTTGCATAACAATGCAAGAAAATGATTTTAACTCTCTAGTTTGATGAATGACTCTAAACCCCAATGACTACAACCTAAATTACCTAGTTCTATGCGTGTGATTGTGAGATATGAACCACATTTTTAGGGATAGGATCCAAAACTCTTCCGAAAAATTGATAGAACTTTTAGAAATGATAAATGACACAAGGACAAAGCCTCTAACACAAAACTTAGACAAGGACTTGACCTAACCAGGTCTGGCCATGACAATCATTCCGTCAAACACTTAGTGAACATGAAATCTACAGTTCATGAAAGCATATCTAAACAAAGAGATATGAAACTTATTTAGAATCATCAAGAAGGTCTAATTCCCTCTCACAATAGCTGCAATAACATATGTTAGGTCATGCATTCAATAACCATTCATTTTCCAAACAAACATGATAAGAGACATAGCTTGAATATGTCATAAAAACATTCTTATAACCAACATATAACTAGATTAATAACAATGATAGAACAACCATCAAATTCACATCATAACAAGTACATTTACTCATTAAATATAAGAGGAACTTAGCTCTTATTAACATATGCAAAAGCCAACCAAGTCAGGGACATCCATATACCACCCAACCATAGTTTGGATTGAACCAAATCTCTCTTTTAACCAATCACCTCCATGCAATATTCCAAGCATGAATGTGGGATCTCATGGGATAAACCAGTTTATAAACAACCAAGGGAATCCATAGGTTAAACCACATCCACCCTCACACTATTGTGATCTCACCTAAACCAATCCTGAGATCACAAAACTGAACCAAGCTTGGATACCTCAGAATTCCTTCACCATTCCTTGAGCAATTTTCATGTCTCCACCCATCTATTAAGGGCTTCCCAAAGAAGACCATATCAATCCCCAACCCTTGGGATTTTCCTGATACCACCTCACTCAGATCCAAAAGCTTCTGTGAATCCAAAGCTCAACCAAGAATGAATTCCATAACAACATGGCTATCTAGAAATGCAAAGGCAAGGATGAAACTACTGTCAAACCTAACAAAACCTATGCCAATGATAGAAAATGAACCAAATACAGACATGCATGCCAAAACTAGCTAGGAAATCATACATGCAACCTATTACCTACAATTATTCCCATTGAAGCCGCTTGATCCAACTCTTCCTTGCTTGATCTTTGCTTTCCTTTACTTTCCTTGTCCTTCCTTTTCTTTCTTTATTTATTTCTCCTCTTGGTACTCTTGTCTTTTCTAAAACAAATTCCAAAACTAAAATGACAAAAGGCTAGCCAAAGCCATGCACTAATCCTCATAAGCCTTTTTATTATTGATGCCTCTAATTTCTTTATTTTTCCTCTATTTTCCTTCAATTTCCTCCTCACATGCAACTTGTGACCTTTCACTTTCTTTTTCTCCTAATTTCCTTTATTTTCATAGATAAAATGTCAATAACGTTTTTTTTCCCTTTCAAATCCTTTTCTAATTCCTTTGCCAATTTTCCCTTAGCCATAATAAACAATAAGTGAGGCCCATTGGGATGCTTTGCCCAGCATTCAACGTAGAATATGTGTTCGGTGACCTTGGTCTTATTTTTCCTTTATTAACTTTATTACATGAACGTTTAACACAAGGTTGTTATAGTGTGGTATATTTCTTCAAGTAGATGTTAGTTGCAAAATTTCTCCAATCAGTTGGAAAATCATTTAGTACGCAAATAGTCATTTCAGAGTAAAAAAAATCTCCTGAGGCCCTTAAAACTAGTCTCTTATTTTTGATATCTTCATTAGATAGGTGGTCATGTCTCTATCCTTTGATTTCCTTATTATATATAATTGATTCCTTAAGGAAATATTTTGACCTAGTGTACTATTGACAGTGCTAGAAATCCATCAAACAAGGGGATCTCCCAGATATGAAGTCCCAACTAGACCTCACACCATTTGGTGTAGGAGTCCCATCTGGGATGATGGACTGCTTTCCATTAACTTAGAGATCTTCCTTGGCTCTGGTTGTCAGCACATGAGAGTGTTACGCTAGTATCTTCAAACACTAAAGTAAGTGTGTCTGGTGAGTACGTAATGTAATTGTGTCAAGGTTATCTTACTGCAAAAGGGGAAGAAAAGTGAGCCTTTAAGTGAGAGGTGATAGTACCACCAAGGAAGAGACACACACGAACCAGGAAGGGTATGTCTAACATCCAGTGGAATACCCCATAGTAAATGCGATAGTCGTTAAAACTATTGTGCAAGGTAAAACACATACTCCATCCAATAGTGTAGTCCACATGGATGTGGCAGTCATTATCCTTATAACCAGTAAACAAGGAAGGTCTATCTAGTATCCTGTGAAGTAGTCCAGAACGATGAGACAATAGCGATAACCAATACAACACATTCCCAACAATGTAAGTAGTAAAACAACCAAAGTAGTTCAACTATCTTAGTACAGGTTAAGCAAACATGCATTACAAATGTTTAAAGACTAGTCTTACAAACATATACAAAACATGTGAAAACGTGTTGGCCTTAACAGGCTTCTGAATTAAAAAAAAGGTCCAAAGACACATCTATACACCATGCATCACTAGTCCCAGTAGTGGGACATTGGAGCCACTTCTCGCTCCTCAAATAAATCACTGAAAACTCTCAAGGCTATTTTGGAAGAGCCAAGGTGAAAAGTCCTTTCTCATACCATGGGAGTGGTATATGTAACCAAGGGTGATGCTTGACCCTTGTGACTCTTGGACTACCCTCATGACCATTCAAATTCCTATGACTTTTCAACTGATATGATTCTTCATCTTCATGTGTGTGTTCATTGGAATTTCATTTTAAATTACATTCAGTTACAACAAATATGTCCCATAGTAGTGATGTGGCCTTGATAACTCATGAAACAACTTGACATAACACTGTTGACATGGGCTGGCTAGTTGTGGGGGCGATGTTAAGTTGTCGTTGCTGCTAAGTGATGGATATTTTCTTGGATGTGCTTTGTATTCACCTCTGCAAGGCTTGATGTTGTGAGGTCTTTAATGGTCTTGGTCTTGTAAGATGGTTACATGCATGTGTTCCTTTCACTTGAGCTTATTTTGTTAATCCAATTACAAGTAAGTCTTCTAGCATGTTTGATCCTTCTTCATCTCGTTCATTGTCTCGCCATGATCTATCAATGTAATTTTTCCTAAAATTCACTCAGGACGAGACAACATTAAATCCAAAACCTCCTAGTCTAATATGATGCATCTTTTTCCATGGACCAGGCTTGGGATAGATGGCAGATTGGGAAGAGGGCCTAGTAACTACGCACTGTGCAGTTCCAGGTGAGAGGGAGGGAGACTAGTCACTCAGACTGCATAGAGCATAGCTGAGGCCTGGATGGGGAACTCCGAGGCACAATCTTTACTGTTGAGGAAATATAAATAGAAGCCAGTGGGAGGTAGAATTTCACAGTTGAGGACACTAATGGTAGCTGCAAGGTGGGTCCCAGAGGGAAACCTCTGTGCAGTTTCCTGAGGGAAGACAAGGCATGATAATAGAGGGACCAGAGGACATTTCTGTGATGTTTTTGAAAGCAGTGAGTCTCAACTGAGGGATGTCACTAGGAGGACACCTTTGCACTATTTCTGGGAGTAGTGAAGGCTTAGGTATCTACACAATGCAGGGTTCCAAAAAATAGGAAGAAGGCTTGGTGCCTGATGTTGCGAAATGCACAGTTCAGGTCAAGCCTTCAGGCAGTTTCCATGTAGTCATGGGAAGGAATACATGTTGCTCACCTCTTAGATTACGCAGTGCAACTGACCCAAAGGATAGCCTCAAGAATTACACAGTTTCAGAAAACAAAGAAGCACCAATGAGGGCTAAGACTATGCAATGTAGCTGAGTCAGGGTCCAGTGAAGTGAGGTTGTTCAATCAAAGAGATTTAGAGAAAAATGGTCTAGTGTGAGAGGAAAGTGAACTTGTGAGAAATTCGTGTTGGGTGTGGAGCCTGATTATATTCTTTATTCAGAGGTACCATTGCATTGGACCCTAGTTCATAATGGGGTAGAAAAATTACTTGTTGTTTCGCCACCAGGGTGGTCCAAGGGGGACGATGGCATGAACCCCCCCTTGGTGGGGGTTCGGGGGTAGCACCCCCGAAGCTAAAAATAGATGTAAAATTGCCTTGTAAAATATTGTAATTTCGTATTCAATTTGATGCATTCATTAGGTAGATTATTTGATGGTAGAAGTTATGTTTAATTTAGGCTTTTTTCCCTAGAAGGCAACCCCTCGGTATATATGATGGAATTGTATTATGACTATGTAGATGTGTATTCTAAGTGAGAAAGAGAGAGGAGATTATGTGAGAGTGAAGAGGAAATTACAACGAATATGTTGTAGGTTGTATCTATTCATTTTGATGGATAATATAAAAGGAAGGATTGGTTGTTTCTCCGTGGATGTAGCCCAAATTGGGTAACCATGTATATCTATGTCTCTCTCATTTTATGCATTTTATGTGTTTGTGTTTCTGTGATATTGTATGTGTTCCATTTCTCTGTAGTATATAATTTATAACACTTCAAAATTGTGATCACACACTTAGCATACTTTGACAACATGACAATGCTAACTAGTGGGACAACAGAGCAAAGCATGACCCTTTATGGGACTGTCTAGAGTTGAAAGCGACAAGCGCAACACTTGGGATAGACCTTTGGACGACCGTGACGACACTTGTGCAACACTACTTACAACATTTTGTATGAGTGTGATAGGTGTTCACATGGTTAGGACAACTTGTATATACAAATATCAACCTTCATGGTCACCAAAATGGTTCACAAACATGTCAAAATACGACAATTGGTCCAACAAGAGAAAGGGAGCAAGACACGTAGAGGAAACACATGGAATGACTTTCAGTGCTTGCAACCATGCATGTCATTGACGAAGGAATGATATGACAATGATAAGTAGTCCTTCAAGCTACACTAAGAGGTGTATTTCAAAATATGTGCTTCGTTTTCCATACCTACCCTCTAAAAGGTTATGCATCATATGGAGTCTTCATGGGTCCCGAACTTCTATCATACCTTGGGTTCCTTGGTCTTATTATCTTCCTCCTCATCTCCTTGAGAGTCCTCTAGCATGTCACCCTTCTTCTGATCACTGAGAGACATCTCTACAAAGTTTCAGTGGGCAATGACTGTTGCAGGATGAGGCCCTGGGAGGACACATCTACATAATTTCAGGATGGAAGACAGACTAAGTAGTTGAGGGACAAATTGCGTAATTTAGGATGCAAGGCACTATTACAGGATGAGGTCCTGGGAGAACACCTCTACTCAGTTTCAGGATGCAAGGAAGACTGGATAGCTGAGGGACAAAACTGTGCAACTACTAGAGACAATGGGTTTTGGCTGAGGGAAGGACACTAGGGGAAACCCACTGCATAGTTTTGGATGCTAAGGGAGGTTGGGCTTTCTACGCATTGCATAGTTAGTGTGTGAGGTGAGTGTGAAACATTTCTATGTGATGAGGACAACCTATTATCACAAAGTTTTCCCCTTAAAGAAAAACAAACTTCCCTTTGCATGACAAGTGATAATACCTTACCCAAACATGACACATACTATATAAAGATAAAAGTGTGAACGACTCTTAAGATCAAAGAGGGAAGCTTGAGATCATCAACTTACCAAGTAAGTGACTAAGGAATGATCGATGATAGGATCCACAGTAGGCTCCTAAATTTGAGTCGAGGCCAAAATTTTGGAGGATGTTGGAGCCACTACAACATGTACTTATAGAGCACAACTTTAGCATCTTATCATACATAGCTTTGGATGTATTCAAATAAGCTACAAAGGGAACAATATTATCTTTTATAGATTCAATAATGATTCTTTTTTCCCTTACTTCTCCCGTCTTATACTTTTCTAATTCTCAAGTCTTCTCTTTGTCTGGTACAGCTACTTCACCAAGGACATATTACATGACTTCATTTTCTGTGAATATCACATTAATCCTCTTCTTCCATGCTAGGAAATTTGTTGATCAAATGAGTTTTTTGCTTTCCTTAATGTAGCCATATGATCTATAAATTGAGACATTGAAAACAATATGACACGTACTTGTCAACCAAGAGTACTTCTTCTTTATTATGTCTCCAACTATCTTGATGTTTCCAATACCTTCAAAGGGACTTCAAAGGTACCCTAGAATGATGATTTCTAGGATTCCTTCGACAATGGTGTCTTCAAAAAACTTCATAGGTTGAATGATGATCCCAAGATTCCTTGATGCTTCCTCTTGTTTAAGATGATGCACTAAAGAATCTTCAATAAGAACTTGTCCTTCCTTCCTACAATGAGAGCTTGATGATGAGGCCTTCTTCAATGAAAGCTTGATGTATTTCTCTTCCTTCTAGGTCAATAGATACTCTTCTTCTTTATTTGTGTCCTTTTGCAAATGATTCCTCATGAAAAGAAAACCCTTCGAGATGATCTTCCAACTACATTCTCTTGTTTAAGTTAGCTCTGATACCACGTTGGAGAATGCAATAGGGAATCTATTAATTCAATTTCTCCTTAACCTTAATAATTTATTCTGAACTTTATTTATCTTCTTGTTTTTATTTATTAGATATTTTCATCAAAAAATTATGAAGAGAAAAAAAATAAAGACAATGGACACAAGAATTAGGCTCTAGGCTAGGGGAAAAACCATCTAAGGGGAAAATCTAGAAAGAATCTCTTCTCTTCTTATAGAATTTTCTTCAAATGAGAAAACCAAGACCCAAAACCCTGGACCAAGTCCTCCTCCAAGCACCAATTCATCCCTCCAAGAAACCCTCCAATTAGGCTAGAGATCAACCACATCAACAAGGGTTACCTCTTCTTCAACTAACTTCATCTTCGGCCAAGATCTTCAAATCTACTACTTCAGTCCAACAACCACACTTCTTTTTGGCAAGTGGAAATATTCCAAGAGCTTCTTCCTTAAGCAATATAATTTCACCAAAGTTAACAAGATTGAAAGTGAAACCAAAACGGTAAGGCATACCCTTATTTTGAGAGCTCTGCAACCAAAAACCTAATGGCAACAAGGCGGTAAAACCCTCAGGGAGGAGTGAAGGAAAGGCCAGGGGGTAGATAACAGAGTGAAACAGTAGAAGTCATCAAAGAACTAAGAGACAAAAGGCATGAAAAAATATGTCAGGGGGGGAGAGATCCCCTCCTGTCGGGATACGGTAACAGGAGATGGTCAGAATAGTTAGACGACAAAGGAGAAACATAATGCTGGATTAGTGCTGGGAGAAACCTGGCAAGCAGGCTGTAGGGGAAGATGCCTGCCATGTGGAGAGGAGAGACCTAGTTTCGTGATTCCAGTGAATAAACTGGAAAGGTACAAAAGTTATATGAAGGATCATGCCCTTATCTGCAAGTTCGTATGGGTTTGGCCGGCAGAAAGAGATCTTACCAAGTGGATTTAGAAAAAATGGCAGCCCCAAGGCCACATTGAGCTCAAGCAGGGAGCAAAAGGTTTCTTTACGGTAATTTTCTCAAACCTACAAGACAAGGAAAAGGTATTTCAAAATGGCCCTTATTTCTATTATAATGTTGGTATGTTTATGCGTTATTGGGAGGAATGCTACAACCCTGATAAAGAAAAATTCTATCAGCGCCTGTCTGGGTTCATTTATTCGGGCCACCTATAGATTTATGGGATCCAGAAATCTTGGAGTGGATAGGAAACTCAATAGGAAGTTTTGTGAAAATAGCAAAAAACCACGAAGAAAGGAAGGTATACTTCGTACGCTAGGACATGTGTCTATATGAACTTAGCAAACCCCATCCCAGACTCTATGGAACTAGAGTATCATGAAGAAGTTTGGTAGCAAAACTTAGACTACGAGCACATCCCATTTAGATGTAGTAGGTGCCATGACCATGACCATCTGGCTAAGGAATGCCCGATTACAAGGGAAGAAGAAGAAGGGAGGAGCACCCTGCAAAAGAGAGGGCCAGTTGACCAAGAAGGATTCCAAGAGGTGAAAAGTAAAAGGAAAATAAACAAAGAAATCTCCAAGGAAGATAGGAAGGAAAAACAAACAACCCCAGAGAAGTCAAACATCTTTGAAATATTACAGGAAGAGGGCGAAGAGGAGGACCAAACCATGGAAAGTCAAGAGGATAAGGAGTCAAACAATAGTGAGAGCAGTGAAAGAAACCACACAAAAAGGAAAGCCCCGAGTGAGCCCATGGATAAAGGTAAGGAACAGGAAGAACAAGCAGAACAGATGGAGACAGACTTGGATACAAACAAGGAAGATTTAAGTCAAGAGGAAGAGGCCTTAAGAAAACTATTGAATGAATGGAGGAATTTAGATGAGAGGTTTATCTCGGAAGACCAGAAGAGGTTGTATGCAGAAACCTTTCAGCAGTATAAGGCTAAACTGGAGAAAGGTAATGCCATGCCAGAAGAATTCCAAGAGAGCCAAAGGGAAAGTAGAGCAGATCAACAAGGACAAGGAAAGGGGGTGGGGGGAAAGAGGAAGGAAAAATCTTAAGGACTCCATCCAACTAATGGGAGAAATATCAGTAAACACAGGGAGAGTGGTCCGCTGTTAGTAATTTTTCAAAACCTATCCCAAGTTAACCAATGATTTTGACATCATGGAATATTAGAGGCTTAAACATCAAAGGGAAATAGAGACATTTAGCAGCAAGACTAAGGAAGGACAAAGCACAAATTATGCTTATTCAAGAAACTAAAATTTTAGGTCAGAAGATGGAGGAAATTCTCAATAAAATAAAACCAAGATATGAACAAGTAACCATAGACGTTAAAGGAAGTGCAGGAGGGATAGAAATTATTTTGAATCTAGCAGAAGTCCTATCATATTGGTGGATAGGAATGCCAAGAATCCTGACTGGAAGATTCAGACTCATTGGGAAAAGTGAATGGGTGGTGGTTCGGCTATCTACGGGCCCCATACCCAGGCTAATAGAGGCTTATTCCTTAACCACTTAGAAAAGTTTAGAAATATGCACCAGGAGTAGAGATGGATTATGGTAAGAGATTTCAACTTGATAACTTCTAGAGAAGAGATGAAAGGCGGAATAAGCAGAGAAGACCCGGAGATGGAAATATTCAAAGATGTCCAAGAAGAATTAAGGGTGGTAGATATCCCTACTATAAATGGGAAATTCACCTGGAACAATAGAAGAGGTGGGGCCAAACAAATCACATCAAAATTAGATAGATTTCTAGTCTCTAAGCACATAATAGGGTTGGATATTTTCTATGAAGCCTCTATACTACCCTCAATAGGGTCCGATCACTGGCCAATCAAGCTAGAAATAGCTTTGACCAATTAGAATAAAAACAGACCCTTCCGTTTTGAATCCTTTTGGCTTAGAGCTCTAGATTTCTTAGAAAAAGTAAGGAACTGGTGGCAGGAAAGAAAGAGGGGAATGGAAGGCCGGAACAAAATGCACACGTTCCAGCTCAAACTTAAGGAAATAAAGAGCAAAATTAAGAAATGGAATAGGAAAGAATTAGACAATATCCAGCAGGAGAAAGGAAAACTCTAGACTAGATTGGAAGGAATACAACAACAAATCATCAAGGATGGAAGCAATGAGGAGTTAGCTAAGGAGGAAGGCAGGGTAATCAATAAACTGGAGGAAAGGTGTAAAAAGGAAGAAATTTTGTGGAAACAGAAATCTTGTGTCCAATGGTTAAAAGAGGGGGAAAGGAATTCCAAATTCTTCTACAAAGCAATGCTAAATCACTGACATCACAATAGAATTTTCTCCTTGAAAGATAGTCAAGGAAACAGAGTGATGCAGAAGAAAGAAATGGAACGACTCTTGCTAGAGCATTTCAAAGGCATCCTAACAGAACCAAATATTAACAGATCAGAGAAAATAGACAAGGTCTGCCAACATATTCCTAAGAAAGTTATGAGAGAACAAAATATGGCTCTGCTTAGGGTAATCACTAAGGAAGAATTAGAGGAAGTGGTTAACGAAATGCCAAAAAATAAGGCCCCGGGTCTCGACAGCTTTACCGTTGAGTTTTACCAGGCCACCTGGAGTTTCATGGAAAACGACTTGCTAGTCTTAGTGGAGGAATCAAGGTGTTATAAATGAATGCACCAGGGACTAAATGCCACATTCCTGGCTTTGATCCTGAAGAATGGCAGTTTGGACAAACCGTAGGGATTCAGGCCTATATCCCTTTGTAATGTAGTTTATAAAATCCTAGCAACAGTTATGGTTAATAGACTTAAGCCTATCCTGCCAGATCTCATAGCGCAGGAACAAACAAGTTTCATCAAAGGGTGGTAAATTACAGATGGAATTATAGTGGCCTAGGAAGTGATTCACTCCCTGAAAAATTCTCGTAACCCAGGTATGCTTATCAAATTAGACTTGGCTAAGGCGTACGACTGCCTCAGCTAGGGGTACCTGGCAGGCATTCTTAAAGCCCACGGATTTGATCAGAGATGGATAAAATGGATCCTGTCTATGGTAGGTACCCCGGTGATGTCAGTCTTCTTGAATGGGACCCCCACTGAAGCCTTCAACCCATCGTGAGGGCTAAAGCAGGGAGATCCCCTATCTCCATTCCTCTTCATCCTAGCTGCGGAAGGATTGGGTAGGCTGGTCAAGGCCCAAGTCACCAGGGATCATTTAAAGGAGCTACAAATTTGTGGGAACGATCTCCCTGTATCACACCAGCAATTTGTAGACGACGTTATGTTATATGGCCAAGCCACGCTGAAGGAGGCCCAAAGAATAGTAAAAACATTATCCGAATTTAATCAGGTCTCTGGGACAGAGATTAATAAGGAGAAATCTGAAGTTTTTTTCTTTAACACCTCGCTTGCGGCCCAAAGATTCTTGGCGCGCACTATGGGTTACAAAATTGGAACCTTCCCGTCAAAATTGTTGGGTATTATGCTGAATGAGCAACAGTACACGACAGCTAATTGGGAACCTTTAATTAAAAAAATCAGGAACAAGATGGAAAACTGGACCTTTCGCTTGTTGAATGCCCCCAGCCGGCTAATTCTATTGAAAGTTGTTCTGCAGGCTATTCCAATCTACCAAATTTCATGCCAAGCTATCCCAAAGTCTATTAGTGAAAAGATGGTTGCCTTGTTCAAGAAATTTCTTTGGCAGGGAACCAACAAAACCAGAAAATGAGCCTTTATTTCGTGGGAATGGCTAAGTAGGCTTTCCAAAGACGGAGGTTTATGATTAAGGGACCCCTTCGTCCTCAACCAAGTGATGGGGGCGAAGCTTTGGTGGAGGTGGACTCAGGGTGGCCAAGATTTGTGGAAGGTGATCTGGGAAAGGAAATATGAGGCAGCAGGGGAAGCCGAAGACAAAATGAGAAGCCAGACAGAGGCTAGAGGTTCTGAAATATGGAACCTAGCGAGGGGTAACAAAGAACTGATTAGAGATTATAGCTTTTGGGAGATAAGAGCAGGAGATAAAGCCAGGTTCTGGGAGGAATCATGGCAGCAATGTGAAAGGCTCATCCATAAGAAAAACTTTCAAGGCATCCATGATTTCACGTCCCAGGCAGAGGAGAATGCTGTAGGCAAATTTTGGAAACTAGGTGTAGGGGGATATTGGTGTAACTGGAAACAGAAAGAAGACTGGGAAAGGGCCCCTGAAATAGATAGATGGCAACATTATTACAAAGAGATGGCATCCCACAAAGTGGCAAGGAAAATAGGGCCAGATATTCTAAGATGGGGTACAAGAATTCAAGGCACTTTTTCAATAACAGAAGGCTATTATATAAAAGCTAAACATAATCAACAGGAAGAGACAAAAAAATTGAAAAAATTATGAAAAATCAAACATTGGCTGAAAGTGTCCTTCTTTGTTTGGACTATGTTACATGGCATGGTGCTTACCTGGGACTAGATACAGAGGAAGGGGTGATAAGGACCATCCCGTTGTGCGCTATGTAATTCATAGGAGGAGACTATGGAGCACTTGATGAACTGCTACATAGTCAGCAACACCCTGTGGAAAAGCCATTTCAAAATGTTTGAGCGCCGTCACAGAAATTATCAAAACATCATAAATACCATAGAAAACTAGCCAAGGAAACATTACCAAAACTCGATGGTTAATCGTACATGGCTACTCTCAGTTGGATTCTTGATCTGGAATATCTGGAAGGCATGGAATAGTGTCATCTTCAAGGAAGAAAACCAAACTCCAACAGCCATATGGGAGCAAACCATCAAGAACATGAGAGAAACAATTTTAATGGAAAGATGGTTGGACGAATACTGGCAGGCGTCGCAAATGGAGGAGAAAATCCTGAAGAAACTAGAGGTAAACCAGAGTATGGTAAGCGGGGGAGTCCAAAGAAAAGACCAAGTCAGAGAGGTGGCAAAAAGCAAACAGTATAGCCAACCCCCACAGGGGTTCATAAAACTAAATTTCGATGGTGCTGCCAAACACAACCCAGGAGAAGCAGGTATCGGGGGAGTCTTTAGGAATGATGGTGGAAAAACCTTGAGAATCTTTGCGATGGACTGCAGGGAGGCCACTAACAATGAAGCGGAACTGTATGCTCTGAAACGAGGCCTGGAAATCACGATACAGGTAAAATTCAAGAGTCTCCAAATTGAGGGAGATTCGAAATTGGTGGTGGACATTGTAAGGCAACTACAACAAAAAAAAACAGTGGGAAAAATCAGCAAGAGCTGGAGAACGGTGTGGCTCATCGGAGAAATAGGGAAACTCCTGACCAAAATATACTATCTAATCCCGTCACATGTAAGGCGATCGGGCAATAAACCAGCTAATTGGTTAGCGAACTAGGGTAGTCAAAATAGAGGCAAGGTGATAGACAATGAAGGACTGGATCCACTACTCCCAAAGGAGCGCGACCGACTTCAACAACTGCTCGACGTCGATAAGGGTGGTAATGGTAATTCCGAGGTGAACAACCAGGATCAAATGGCATGCAACAGCTGCGGGGAAATATTGCAATGGGTGGGGACGGACAGCATATTCGTGGGAAAGGACAGGAGTGATATAAATGACGGAGCTGGACAGCTGACAGGGCAAGGTAGGATAGGGCTAGGTGACAGGGAAGAAGAGAAAACTGAGACTTTGTTAGGCCCCTATACTACTAGTGTAACCCCTTATGGTTATTAGTACAACCCACTTATTATATTGATGTACCCATGTAGTGCCCATACTGTTACTATTGTGCCCCATAGAAGCCCACTATTGTTATTATTATTCCCTTGCATTATTATTGTTATGTCGACTCTAATTATGTTATGACCCCTTAGACTCCTATATATAGAAAGGAGGTCTTTTCATTTGAACCATCCAAGAATTTTTCATTTATGTAATGTAGAGGAGGTTGCCCACTCGAAGAGGCTGAATTCTAAGGCGTTGATCTATCTTTTCTATCTTTTCTTGAGTTGGTTTCATAACATTTGGTATCAGAGCTTTGGATTCTAGGGTTTCGCTACTCTAAACAGGTCATCGTGGAATTTTCGCTATAACGTTTTTTCTGTAACGTTTCAAAAGTTGGAAAAAAACCCATTTGATAAGACATCGCTCTAAATTTCGGGT
This sequence comes from Pinus taeda, assembly GCA_000404065.3. Lineage (NCBI taxonomy): Eukaryota > Viridiplantae > Streptophyta > Pinopsida > Pinales > Pinaceae > Pinus > Pinus taeda. The sequence continues at coordinate 53,794 of APFE030172282.1, forward strand.
CTGAATTTCGGAGCTTTTTACGCTATGTTTGCGGAGATATGATCTGATGAAGTTGGTATTTTTGTAGACTCCGGAATTACATTCCAAACAGGTGACCTGGGAACAATTGTCATAACTGTTTCTCTGAGCATTGGATTGAAATTTCATAAGAAGGTGCAGAAAGAGGATAGGCTGTAGTTTCTTCTATATATTTTTCAGAGCTAAAGGTCGAAACAGTGACTCATGGCACATCGTACAAGTTTGCTCTACTGAACTAGTCTATAATCAGGTCACTGTGGGAGATTTCGGATAACTCTTCCTTGGAGAATCCAATTTGGATCAGACCGGTGGAATTGGAAAGAGGATGCAGAGGGCTACTACAGTTCGAAATTTTAGAACTTAAATATTTGAAAGTACAAAGTTACAGTTGTTTCAAGATCGAGCTCCTAAAATCAAGAAAAAGCAAGATGAAGAAGTTTGATGGCAAGGATCCGGTAAATTGGATACTTCAAATGGAGCAATATTTTGATCTACATGGTGTACCACTATTACAAAAGGTATGTATTGCATCTTCATATTCAAAACCAGATCAATTTTTATGGTATGAAGGGCTTTGTTCTCGTAAACAACTTGTTACGTGGTCAATTTTTGCGAAGGAAATGATAGCACATTATGAGGATACAAAGAGCAACACCTTCTTTAGAGCAACACCACAACAATTGGAAAGAGTAAAAGGGCATTGTGACATAGTTGAAAGCAAAATTATGGAAACCAGGAAGCATACCCCTCACAAATATAAAGATGGAAGTGTTTTTTCTCCTAGCCTTCCACAACCTACAAGGGTTACACCACAACAATTGGAATAAAAAAGAGAAAAAGGGATTTGTTACAATTGTGATAGCAAATGCACTAAAGGTCATAAGTGTGCTATGAAGAAATTATTTTACATAGAATATGAAGAGGACAAAGAAAAGGATCAAGAAACATCAAAAGAAGAGGATATATGCCAGGACCCCACCCCAAAGAAAGAAGAAATGAATCAAACCATATCTTGTAAAGCATTGGCAAGAATTACCACTCCTAAAACTCTCAAGTTAGAAGGACATATCAAGAAGAAAAAGGTGCAAGAAGTGAAAGATCACATCGAGAAAGAAGAAATGAATCCAACCATATGTTGTAA
>APFE030172282.1:54972-86290 GCA_000404065.3 Pinus taeda
GAGTATCTCATCAAGTGGAAGAACTTACCCGCTAAAGATTCCACATGGGAGGACAAGAATTTTATACAGAAGCATCAAGAACTACTCGAGCATTGAGGAAAACACATTTTGAAGGAGAGGGGCATGTTAGGCCCCTATACTACTAGTGTAACCCCTTATGGTTATTATTGCAACCCACTTATTATATTGATGTACCCATGTAGTGCCCATATTGTTACTATTGTGCCCCATAGAAGCCCCTTATTGTTATTATTGTGCCCTTGCATTATTATTGTTATGTCGGCTCTAATTATGTTATGACCCCTTAGACTCCTATATATAGAAAGGAGGTCTTTTCATTTGAATCATCTGAGAATTGTTCATTTATGTAATGTAAAGGAGGTTTCCCCCTCAAAGAGGCTGAATTCTAAGGCGTTGATCTATCTTTTCTATCTTTTATTGAGTTGGTTTCATAACAGACTTCATCAAGGGAAGATTTGGAGGCAGTGTGGGAAGTCAGGATAAATGGCAAAGGAAGGACGACAGGTAGCATCAGGGGTACAAAAAGGATACGGCAGGAGCAGCCAGGAGAATGTTGGAGTTATGAAGAATAAAGGAGGACTGACAAGTTTTTCCAAATCCCGAGGAAGGGATGTGGGGATACGAGCCAGGGAATTAAATGGCCAAGTGGAGGTCTGGATGAGAGGACAAAGGGAATTTTAAAAGCAAAGGCTTGAGGTGGCAGATGGAATGCTCATGCAGTTTAGCGAGAAACGTGAAGGAAAGACAAAAGGTGGTAGCGAGACTCAGCGACCAACCCACATCCCCGATTCCGACAAAAAAGGTGGTATGTTTACTCACGTCCTTGTCTTTCAGGCCTTGTGTTAGCTAGAAGTAGAATCGTCTGTTCTTGTTCAGAAATGTCCTGCAGCAGGAAGCCATCTACCAGTAGTCATATAGGTAGAGGCCAACCCAGTAACGAGAAGAATAAACTTTACCCCTTCAGATCAAATGAGGTCTCGGGTGATGAAAATTTTAGTCCCTGATGGGAGGTTCATTTCATGCCCAGCAAGGAGAGGTGGGAGGGGAGGGTTGCCTTGTCAGATCTCGTCGAGCTCCATGATGGGCAATGGAGCCTTACCCATGTCTTTTGTCCGGATATCTCCAGAAGGGCCAAGCCCAAAAATCCTCAGGGTGACTAGGGGGTAAGAAGCTCTCCCCATCAGATGGGGAGCCGAGGGAAGATGGTTTGGTTTGCTGAGACTAGCCAAGTTGGTCAGCGCGGGGATTCCAAGGAAGTAGAGAGAGGGTGGAGGGTCATGGGTCACATAGCAGGAAAGGTCATGATGTGGCTCAGGACTACGAGCCAGAAACACCTACGGGACCTTCATGCTAAGGCTAGGGGGGTAAGTGATTGGATTTTAGCAAAATTACAAATTAAAGGCACTGACTTGTGGTTTGTTGTCGTGATAGGCAGGCAAGACACAATAAAATCAAGGTTTCAGGACCGCAGCAAGATGGCATCGAAGAAGGAAAAACCAGCTAGGACCCGGGAAGAAGGCACCAGCAGCAATCTGAAGAGGAGAGGCAGGACGCCGGATTCAGAAAAAAGCATGTTCATGATAAACGCGTATATGGTCGAGAATTCCCTGGAAATCCATGCTCAAATCAATGGGTGGGAGCGGGAGCTGAGGTCCATTAGTGAGAACAAGGAAATTCCCCGAGGGGAATAGGAGGATCTGATTCCAGACCCAGGAAACACAAGAAGCAGAAACTCTCTGTTTAATAAGATGCTCCAACAGTATTGGATAATGAAACACGTGGTAGTACGGGCTATGGAAATGAACCAGGCAGTCTGAGAAGAAGAGGAGGAGGAACGAAAGCAGGGAGAGGAATAGGTAAAAAGCCAGATAACGGAGGAAACAGAAAATCTAAAGGCTACCCTCCTGAAAGAGATCGCGGCCGTCCAAGTCCAGGCAGCGAGAAATCACCTGATGCTGCGAAACATGAAACAAATGTTGCAGGAACTGAAATGGGTTATGGAGCAGAAGAAGGTGAAACCTGGGATCAGCGCCACGGTGCCCGCCCCGGTCAACTCGTCAGATGAGGAATGACAGAGATGAGTCTTTAAATTTTGGTTTAAAATTTGTTAAAAAAGAATTGTTCCTAGTTGTTAAGTTATGATCTTGTAGTTAGATTAGTTAACAGTAGTCATAAGCACGGCTATGACAATATGAAGGAGAAAAACATTTTTAAATTTTGGTCTGGTTACAAGGCAGATAGGTGGCAGTCTAGTTTCCTGCGAGTAGACTAACCACCTAAACATAAGTTTGTTGTAAATTTTGTTATCGTAATATGGAAAGAGGAATGCCTAAGTTTACAAAAAAAAAAAAAAAGTGAAACCAAAACAATATTTCGACCTTCTTGGAAATCAAATCTGAAATTTTCAGCCTCCTACAACATGGACCTATAATTCACGACCTGTAGAAACCTTAACTCTCGCACTTGTGAGAGAATATGGCCCAAAAAAACAATTATTGTTCTTCTACACTTCCTCTTGCTTCCTCGATATTCCTTTCTCTAGATCAAACATTTTTTCTTGAGAGATCAAATTAGTGCTAAATGAGGTCAATGCGACTTCTATTTATACACATCTGAGGGATTCAAATTGTTGGAAATCAGAAAGGAAGTAAATATTTTCTTGATCTTGACAATTACTTGTGAATTTTCTTATTATTATGATTCTTTATATATTTTTTCTTTAGTTCATCAAGCACTTACCGAAAGCAACAACACATAAAACAATGGACACAATATTTAGGGACATGTCAGGGCTAAACCCCCCTCGAGGGGAAACCCTAGTCAAAGTAATTATTCCTTCCAATAGTATTCTTTGAGAATCTTCACCCTAAACCATGACGAGGCTTTCCCTCCACACCAAGTTAGCCTCCAAAAGTTCAACCTCTTCCCAGCAACTTCAACTATGCAGTAATTTACAACGACTGGTAGCTTCCGACAGTAGTCCAGCTTGGAAGACATTGATCTACCAACCCAGGCATGAAACAATGAGAGACCACCACCAAAAATTCTATTTTCCTTGTATCCTTAGACTCCCCCAAACACGCATTCACTACGGCTTCCTGGTAATAGACTTCACACCTTTTCCCAAATATAAGAGAACTTCGCACTTTTGCCTAGCAAGAAGATAATTCAAACTTGATGAGAGAGTGATGCTACAAATGAATTTGATGTGTTTCCTTTTATAGGCTTCTTGTGGGGTCGAATGGGTCCTTAGGCTGAGTTGATCTTATCTTAGGGTGACATGGTGTGGAGGTTACATAATTCATATTTGACTCAGTACTTAACCTTTTTACATGATTCAAAAGCCCAAGAAGGGTCTCTTTAAATGTACAATAATTCTATAGAATCAGAATAAATCCTAGAAGTCCTCAATGGGGACTTAGACCTAAAACATGGTGACCCAAGCATGAAATCCATGCTTTAATAAGTAAGAATAATAATAATTATTATTATTTTATTTATTCCTTTAACAAGCACATTACATAATGACTCAAGTATATTATTGAAGACCAAACATAGTTACTTTTTCCAACACTCCCTCTTAGCCAGAGAGGTATTCATAATGTACATATATAATGGAAGATATCAAACCATATGAACCATGAATAACTTTAGGGACCACAATGCCATGGACTATATTCTTGACCAAGGAAACCTATCCAACCAGTCACTCAATAATTTAGGCACCACAATGCCATGGACTAGTTCCCTGACCAGGAAAATCTATCCAATGAGTCACTCAACAATTTAGGCACCACAATGCCATGGACTAGATTCTTGACCAAGGAAATCTATCCAAGTGGGACTAAGGTGAGCTCAAGCTTTCAGCCCCTCTATGTACCATCAATCTTACTTGCTAACCACCAACCCGAACATACAGCTATGTATCCAAAACCGATCTCAATAAACAACACCACTTTTTTCAATTATAGAATTCCTGACATCAACATAGAGTGTCAGCTTGATGTCTCCCTGGGAAATTCCTCACTCGCAAAGCCTCAATACCCCTTGATCCAGCAGATCAAGAATAACCAATCTCTCCCAACCAAACTGATTGGTAACCAACATGATTTCAAATCCTTTGAGAGATTCACTTGTACAAACACAACCCCAATAAATCATATACTTTCACATGTACATCATCAAATACAAACCTCTGGGGTCTTACAGACAACTTGATGTTGCATCTCAACTTTTCATAATAGGGATATCAATAAAATCTTGACAAAAGTTTCCTAAATCATATATTATTCTTCCTACTCCATATGCAGCAACACATTCTTCAATCGTATTCTGCTTTCTTTCTATCAGCGACACCTCAAAGTTCATTCTCCAATTTCCTTCTCCTGCTCATTGTCCTTACTAAAACTTATGACTGTTAGTCCTAGTCTAGTGCATGACACATGAAGCATAGAATAATATCTACAACTCCCTCTTAAACAAAGAGTATCTAATCATTCCTATACAAGGAATATTCTCAGCCATCCTCTTATCCTAGGGAGATTCCTTTTATTCGAGCTCCCTCTTAACCTAGGGATTTCTACTTCTTCTTTTCATCATCAGAGAATCTTTCGTGTCTTCCAGCCATTTCATCAGAGTTATTATCATCCTCATCATACTTTTCATATCAATCATCTTCACCTAGTTGAATATTATGTACCAGCAAAGCTTGCTTGTCACACCAAGCATCTTCACCAAATTGAAGATTGTGTGCCAGCACAACTTGCTTGTCACATCAAACATCTTCACCAAGTTGAAGATTGTGTACCTGTTAGGTTCCTATACCAATAGGTGTCATTTTTCATGATTGACATTGATAAGGCCTAATATGTTCAAACCTTTGACTGGTTGCAAAGGTGTTCCATATTCCAGAAAAAACAAAAAAATTGAAAAATGAAAAGAGGGTATGCCCTAAAAGAAAGATTAAAGGGAAAAAGAATGAATTGGTCAAAAGAAAAGAAATGAACCCCAAATGAAAATACCAGGAAAGTGTGCTAATCCAAAATGCCACTACTATCCCATTTTTGAAGAATTTCATTGTGTACAATCAGTTGACTTTTGTCACAATTGATGGAAGGCTTAACAGCTCAATCTTGGCCAGTCCATGTTTAAATTTCCTGTTTCAAGAATAGAGAATAAAATATGTCCAAACAGTTCAAGCTTGGAAGATAAGTAGTTAGGTAGAGAAGCAAGGGTGCTCAACAGTTAAATCTGAGCCCCTGGAAGAAATAAGGGCAGACTTAGATAGGAGGGCAGCTAAAAGAAAAGAAGAGAGTAAGGGTTTGCTAGTTCAAATGTGCCCAAGGATAAAGGAAGAAAAAATGTTAGGTGTAATAGGCTGCGTAACTAGTTTTGATGTTGCAGAAGCAGGTGTATGAGCCATTTTGTCTTTTGAAGATCATTCATCTCATGGATATCATAAAGTATCATGTCAACTAGGTGATCACAAAGCAGATGAAACATGACTAATTTCCCTTCTCATTTCTCCAAAAAACAATTACTAACCTCCCCTCCAAGGACACTGAGATCTGCTCAATGCTCCTAGTTCACTTCATTTCATGAAAAAGATTAAGTAAAACTCTATTTTTACTTAGGCAAAGGAAGCCACATTTCTTGTGTAAAATGCTTTTCTTCCATTATGCTAAGTTTCCCAGACTTCATATCTTGGTGTCCTTTCATCTTCCTAAGCATAAGTTTTCACTTTTGACTTAGTGCTTTTTTGTTTAAACATATTTTTCATATTAACATACTGACTTTATTATATAATTCCTATATAAAATCTTTCCCCATCCCCATACTATATACAATACATAAAAAACCCTTAAATTTTAAATATCCCAACCCCCGCTTATTATAGCCATATGCTAATGTTTTAAGGGGGTCCAAGGTTTATCCAAAACCTTATGAACAACCCTCCCCGAGTGCTCATTTATAAAGTTTGATTAACACATGGTTAATCAAGAGTCTAAAACCCCGACAACCAATAGGAATTGTCCTGATACAATTAAACCATTGTTTATTACCCGATACCCCACGCGATAACCCTTTGTCCACTCCTTTCAGCGTTAACCGTTGGATTTGGGCTTTCCCATCCAACGACCCATAGCAATATCGGAACTCCTTCGATGGTCGATGATTAGCGCCCGATGAAAAACGGTATTCCCATCGTACCGTGGGATGCGTGGCATCTGCCTGGTGTCATTATATCCCCTCCGTTCGAAACAACGTTTGTCCGAAAGTGGTGCGGGGAATACCATTTACTGCCCCCGCTGCCCCCCAAATAACGTCATCCGATGATGTCACCTCCACATCATCTGCCACCTCACCTCAATGTCATCTGCCATGTCATACACCACATCATCCTCCATACCCCGCTACACGACAAATACTACGCCATGCTAACATCACTCGAAAAAAGTGCCAAAAGCCCGCGAAGCTGAAATTTTGTTAAAAAACCCATGAAAGTTTCATTTTCCTTCATTCCTATTCGTTTTTTTTACGGAGCCTGCGCATGCAAATTACGACGAACTTGCCACCAGAACTTTAGTCCGTCACCCCGACCACCATAATTCGGCATCCTGCTCTGCAAATCATTGTCCTACCTTCCAATTACTCTCGGGTGCGTCGCAAAAACACAGGTATTTACTCAATTATCTCCAAACCCTGTGTATTTCCATTTTTCTATGAAATACATCCATAGAACCAAAAATCAAACAAATTCAGTCGATGGCTCTTGAAAAATATACCCCAACTACCCCTATTTTGTCCATTTTTCACAAAAACCCGACTTCCACACCAAAAAACATAATGAGGAAACATGGAAACTCCTGTGCTCGTGGCCCTCAATGTTGCACCCCTCAATGCTCCACACAAAGAACTGGAATGGATACCTTTAGCCGACAAGGATTTCCAGATTAATGACTTAAATGGTCAAAAACCTCACCTCCAAGCTTTTTGCGAAATTAGGAATAGCTACTGTAGCAAAGCTGATGTCTATGGAATTTGGGACTCCAATATGCCCATGTACTACCTCCCTTTAGTGAATGTATTCCCTGACCTCATTCACCAATGCCATGCCAATTATGAGCCTACTCAAAGGGCAGTGATGGACCCTTTTGGAAATGTCCTTTTTCATATCACCCCTGAGTCCATAAATGAAATGCTACACTTCAAGCCAACTCAACCTCTGATTCCTCTTTCCATGGGATTTTTGCTTGACCAAGGAGCCAAATTGCCTAGTTTAGAGATACTAGATTAACTCAATTGTTCATGAGACCAGATTACCAGCACCGAAGCCCACCTCCTTATCTAGATACTTGGTTCACTGAAGCAAGAAAATTCATTATAGACATGATATCCTACATCTTGGGATTCAAAACCAGTGAGTATGTTGATGAGACTACCTTGGTTCTGTTGTCTATGTTTACTCCAGGACAGCCCCCTACTGTCAAGTCTGATTATGCCACCTTCATAGCTGATAAGATCCATGAACAATTCATGTGCTTGGACAGAGAAAGAGTGTTTAAATATACATCATACATATATCATTTGTTGCTGTAAAATCAACCAGATAGTTTTCAAATTCCCATTAGAAAACTGGATTCCAAAGGAGAAAGAAGGTCTGTGATATTCTAGACCTCAGTCTTTCACCATATTTCTGACTCTCCTTACAGCTACTATGAATTCATTGATTTATTCATACATCCAACTTCTTCCTTACTGATGAAAAGTCCTCCTACTAGACTCTCTGGTGAAATACAGAAAATTTTACAGCTCTCCAAAAGCTACAGTATAGGTGACTGGTACTTATACCAGAATCACACTGAATTCAGAATTTATGGGTGTGAACCGTGCCCCTACAAGCTACCCAAATTTGTGCCTATGAGATTTTTTTCCTTAGAGTATTTCAGGAAGTTTATCCATGCAGACATAACCCACTTCTGCAAGGCTAAGAAAAGGCACAGCTCAAAATAAGAAATCAATTGGATCCATTTGTCTTCAATAAAAGGGAATCCTGGGAAGAGGCTGATAAGATTTTACGGGAGCGACTTAAGCTGAAACAAAGTTTTTATTGGGCACCATATGACCCCGGTCATTTTATAAGTTATAGAAAAGTCAAAAACAACTTAGCGCCATACGTTCATCACAAGATCCCTAAGATTCAACAGTATGCTAATCAACAAGAATGGATAGAAGGCACATTAGTTGAAGAAATTACTGAGGAGGAGAAATTGGAAAAAGCCATGAAAGAGCTCAAAAAAACGCTTGACCTGGACTCTTTTGGACAGGTATCTTTCAAGCTGCCTCAGCATACAGGAGTTGATACATCCTTTGCCGAGACTTCTCAGCAGTCCACACAAAAAGCCAGCGCAGGGTCAGCAAAGGGCAAGGAGGTAATAGACCAAGAGCAGGAGACAATGACAGACCAGCCAACTATATTAAAGGAACAAGGCCAAGGGCAGGGTCCTTCAACACAGACAAAGGCACTTGAAATCCCTGCACTACAAACTCCTCTAAATGAGGAAAGAGGCAAGAAAAGGGACAGGCAAGAAGACACACCCATTAGTGGACCAGCAGAATAGCCAGGGGAAAAGAGGCAAAGGTTAAATCCTTACTCTGAAGAGGAAATCTTGGAAGAAACAACAGGAAGCCTGAGGGGTGAGGGAATGACCGAGTAGCAAACTTCTCCAATAGTGGCCACATCAACTGGCTCATATTATTAAGAACTAGAGAGGCACCATAGTGTGGAAGTTTCATCCACCAGGGCTCAAAGCAAGCAACAGAGCAAGCAAGGTTTAGATATTAAGAGAAAATTCACTAAGATAAAGGCTAAGAATGAGCCAATAAGAATCCAACTTTATAATCAATTGCTGAAAATGGCCCCCACTAATAAAAAAAGGTTAATGTCAGCATATGACATTTAAGATGGAAAAATAACCCTTAGTCACTTCAAGCCTAAGAGTACAGCAGCCACAGTCAGCTGCTGATTATATCAGGACCAATCTGGAAGTTCTCTTCAAAGACATCCATCCAATGGACCAGATTGAATTACATAAGCAAACCGGAGAAATGGTATAATCCACCTTGGCAGACAAGGCATTATTAGCTCATAAATTGCAAAATTCATTGCACAACACCTCTGCCCAATTAGAGTTGGAAAAGGCTTCTTCATTAGCCAAGGATAACAGGATCAAATCCTTGGAAGAAATTATCATTGAGCTGGGACATGATCCCAAGGATACCAAGGGCATAAAGGCATTGATAAAAAAGAAGGAAGAAGACATTGCAGCCCTCGAAAAGCAATTAAAGCTGCCGATTACAATGCATCCACAAACCACAAAGGTTGTGCAACAAAAAGAAGAGGAAGACATAATGGATTTGCTAATGAAAATGAATCAAAGACTAAATGAGACAGAGTAGGAATTGGAGAAGGCATTATAGGAAAAGCAGGGAGTGTCGACCTCCCAGCCATCACAAACAGCTACAACCGCTCCTCCTATAGTTACAACAACAGGTACATTAGCCACAGATACTTCAGTAGCGGCAACAACAACAACACCAGGTACCAGCATGAGCATAGAAGAGCTAATGAAGGCAATGAAAGAGTCAGAACTCCAAGTGTCAGAGCTAAAAGAGGCCAAAGAGAAATTGGCTAAACTAGAAGTGAGCTATGATAAATCAAAAATGATTGTGGCAAAAAGAACAAGAGAGGTAAAAGCATTGGAAAACAAGGTAAGATCCTTAGAAAAGGATCTTTCTATTCACAAACCTCTAGCAAAAATTAAAAAGATCTTGTGGACTAATATTGGGCAATCCATCACTGATCAATGGAGATCAATACAAACAATCCATGAGCAAATTTACTTGATAGTACTAGCCTAAGTAGAGATTCAAAAGGCCAAGACATTATTGGGACACATGCCCGAACAGGCCAACAGGTTAATACAATTTTTAAATACCCACACCAGTGAAGAACTAGCAGCACTGGAAATCAGAGATAGGATAGGCACCATTCAAATAGTCAAGAGAGTTCTGACCATGAAGAACTTCATACAAAATCTGGAGAGGAAGTGCCAGGACATGCAAGTGGGGATAAATGCTTTTACAGAGAAGTTTACAGTTTTGCAGGAAAAGGGCCTGCCCAGTTTATTAACCAATGATCACACACTGATGACACATGCAAATTATGCTCCCAAGGTGAATACCTATGTTGCAAATCAAATCACAGCCTCATTAAGCACTTCAGAAGAAAGAGCACTCCCAACAGGACAGAGCCTGTATGACAGTTTGGAAAATCTGTTTTATATAGAACATGAAATAAAACATCTTTCCAAAGTCTAGCCTGATTTCTTCATATACACTGATGCTGATGAGACTTTAAGGAAATTGAAAAGACATCAGTTACCAGGAGACCAATGGTGTCAAAGAATGCTAGAGATTTTATAAACATATCTTTAATTCCTTTTTATAGCTTTGGAAGGTTGAAATTTGGTATCACATGCCATAAAGAAGAAAATAGCAGGGAACGAGAATCAAGCTGGAGAAACAACATGTTAAAGCAAAATCAGGTACATCTGAAAGGGTCGGGACAACAGTGCAAGAATATCGGTAAAAGACAGCTACCAACCGACTCACTAAGCCTAAAAGTCAACATATCTGATCAACTAAAGCCAACAACACAACAACAACTTCTTCATTTATTCTTCCCTGCTGTCAAGATCATTTATTTCTCTTCTTAAGTTGGTAGAATGAGTTATTGTTAGATATTATCTCATTCAGATATTTTGTAGCACTTTTTGTATAAATACCTCCCCAAGTGAAGAATTCGGGGTTGGTTGGCGATATATTCTTTGGACTGCGCTGTAACTCTAAGAATTTGTTGAATACAAAATCTATTGGATTCATTGTCGCTACACTATCTGAATGTGGAATTGATACTCTGGACCTTGCTATAGAATTCTTGAGTCATGTTATGGATCAATAAGTTTCTCCTCACCTGTGTTTTACGGTTTATGTGTTTATATACATCATATATGTTTCATGATCTCAGTAATAGAGAAAAAGAATAGCCCAGAATTTGTTTGCTTACACTCTGTGTTCAATCTTTATTATTATTAATGTTTTCTTCAGGATCAACATAAATAGGAAGTCTTAACTGCTCCTATTTCCCTGGTTCTTACATGTTGATCAATAAGTTTCTCCTCACCTGTGTTTTACGGTTTATGTGTTTATATACATCATATATCTTTCATGATCTTAGTAATAGAGAAAAAGAATAGCCCAAAATTTGTTTGTTTACACTCTGTGTTCAATCTTTATTATTATTAATGTTTTCTTCAGGATCAACATAAATAGGAATTCTTAACTGCTCCTGTTTCCCTGGTTCTTACATGTTGATTTAATGCTAAGAAATCCTTAATTGCTTCTTGGTCATAATCATTCACTTTACTTTTGTCTGCATGTTGAAGGATTCTTAACTTCCCCCTAGCCACAGACTCCATCCCATCTAATTCAGCTTATGAATTGTTCCATGACTAATTACCCTGCTTTGTAGTACCTCCTTTTGTCAAAGAGACCATATCCAATGGTTCAACCTCATATACTCCATTAGCCCAATGGACTGAAGTTTTCAAATTTACAGTTCTGTTCTACAGAACAACACCATCCAAAACTCAAAACCAAACCCTTGTACTTCATAACTAGCCTAATATAATCTAAAAACAAAGCTAAACTTTAAAGAGAGAGCCCTCTCTAGATGCAGATTGGCTAGAATTTGTGTCTAAAAGGTTGGTCTATGGTTACCTCAGCCGTATTCCCTCCTTAGAATTTTCCTGGGGAACAACCTGAGAGATAACAGTGCCTACACAACTTAAATAGAAAGTACAACCAAACCTATAGAAGGATGAAGTTAGCCATATCAGAATCACAGAAGCATTTCAACTTTATTCATATCAAATACCCAAACTCGATAACAAACAAGAGACATATACTCTTCAACATCTTGCTAAGGACTCTATACACCCTAGACTACTTCATAACAACATTTATTCCATCTAGGGCTTCAATGTGTCTTCCAAAGGTATGAAATACCTTACCACAACATATAGAAAACCATAGAAATAATTCAGACAAATAAAGTATCTAACAACCGTTCAAAATACACATGTTCTACTTCTCACTAGGGATTCATACAAATCCAAGATTTCATACAAATCCAAGATTTCATACAAAATAATCAATCAAATTCAATCACAGCTTAGTTATTAACCTTGCCAACTTCTGCTTGGGTTTGTTCCAACCTCTATAGTCTCAATCAACCATGAGATAATCACTAAAATGACTAGCTACTACTAGGGTTAGTTGCAAACCTAGATTTCTAAGAAATCATCAATCTCAACCAAAAATTCAAATTTCAACAATCTCTTCAAAAATATCAAATTATCATATAGTTAACACTCATCAAAAATTTCTACTTCAACAAAGGTTTAACTCAAAAAACCCTAGAAATCCATTTTTTACAATTTCAACAATCTTACATAGATATCAAATAATCTTATTTCATAGATTTTGCTTTGACTCAGGTTTAACTCCAAAACCATAGAATTCCACAATCTCAACAATCATTAAATACATAGATCTCATATTGTTACATTTCACACCAGAAAAAGTTACTACTAGGTTTTAACTGCAAAGTCTTAGATTTTCATTTTCAACAATCATCTACTAGATTTCATATTGGTATATCACAAATACTAGACAATTAACTTCACTAGGGTTTAGCTATAAAAACCTATATTTCCAAATATCATCATTCTAGAATTTCAAACAACGACTTACATTAAATCCTAAAACAAGGACTTCCATTAAGTCCTAAGACTCATGACCATCAATAACTAGGGAAACCCATGTATCTAGGAATTCATGCATATCATATGTCCAACAACATTAATACATATTGACCTAGGAAACCTACTATTTCAACCAAAAATTACATATATATATGTTTCATCATCATGCCAATATATTACATATCATGTGTTAGTCAAACCTAGCTTCACAACAATATCAAATAAGAGTTAGACACACAATCATTTTGATTATACTAGTGTTTGATCAGACAAACACACACATACCAAGGAAAACATTTCTAAGATAATGTAAGGGTCATGTTCACAGATTCCACCAAACGCTACTGACTTAGGTTTTTTGTTGAAAATGCAACAAGATGATGGAGCTTAGTGAAAAGAAGTCGCCTTCACTAAGTGGGCTCGCAGGCTATTTTTGGCGCAAAGTCTATTTTTAGACTATGTCTATTTTTAGACATATGGATCATGGTATATGAGTTGCAGGATGCTATTTATGGATGATTGGTCATGTTGGTAAAAATAGACGGACCTCTATTTTTAGACATATGGGCGAAGTCTATTTTTAGACTGCCAATGAAAGAATAGAACAGTCGAATATTATTAGCTCTTGATAATATTTGGACTATAAACATTATCTTATCCTCTTGCAGCACTTCAGTTCGAGCTACGGATGTGGCACATGCAATTGCCAGAAGGAAATACACTTTTCCTATGGGTTAGTTGAGCTATTGCATGATGGACTTCAGTCAAAACTCAAGTGAATGAGTTTGGTGGAGTTGATTGAGGAGTTGATGGAGTTGTGTTCAGTTTGACTTAGTTGAACTAGTTGTATTTAGTCTAATTGACAAATACACTAGTGATGAGTGGTGTGAATTAATTATTAATTAATTTAATAATTATTAACTCATAAATCAACCAAAGAATATATCAGTTAACTCAGTGCATGGACAGTTCAGTGGAGACAAGTGTCAGAGGTGGGTGAAAGGGTGAGACTACTATCAGTTGTGACTATAGTTGTGCATGAGATTTGCACAATCATTGATTGAGATTGCCAATGAGGATTGTGTAGTACAATCCAAGGGGATTTGAACTTGGATTTCATCTATTCTCAACTTGGATTGCGTAGTAGAGGCAGGTAAACAGTGGAGAAGATTTGAACCCGTGACTTGTTCAGATCTGAGCTAGTTTGTGTGTAGCATGCGGAGATAATACTGAGTACTTGTGAGGAGTATTGTACTATGTATTGTTACATGTTCTCTATCATTATAATATAGAGATAGTTGGGGGTTTTCAACTGTATGCTTTCCCCATTACATACTGTGTTGATATGTGTGATTGATGTTTCAATGTGCGCATGCGATTGTTTTTTTAATTCCGCAAATTGATGATCAATGGTCGAGGAGGTTATGTATTATGCATGCATTCCGCAAATAGTGTATAATCAGGATAATCTCTATGAATAAGTGTTATATTATTCAAATTTCTACATGGTGTCGGAGCGAAGTTGATCATCAGATCTATTATTAAGAAAGTGATTACATTTTATTTCTTCAGGCAGAGTCTGTAATTGGGCCAGGTAGCCTCTGGATTCATCCTTCTTTTGGAAGGTGAGATATCCGGTAAATTCCCATACAGTCAATCTCTGTACGAGAAATACTTTGTTCTCACAAATTTTAGATCAGAAGCGGTTGAGTTTTGAGCTGGTGGAATTCGAATTTGCAGCAGAGTTTTCTTGGTGTAGAAGTTGAAATGTCTTTCAACAGATTGCGATTGGAGTATGCCCTTGAAGGCAGCTCGAATTATATTGCATGGAAAGACAGGATGGACGAGGTGTTAGATGACAATGGGTTGAAGGAGTTCATAGATGCTGAAGTCCCAAAGCCTACTGATGCTACTCAAGTTGAGGCTTGGCAAAAGAAGACAACAAAGTGTTGAAGGATTCCGTTGGAGGGTGTGAAGGATCACATTGTATCCAGCCTGCATGGAAAGGCTTCTCCATACTTGATGTGGAAAGCATTGACAGATTTATTCCAAAGAAAGAGCGACCAGAGGAAGTTGGCGCTCAAGGATAAACTCAGAAACATTAAGTGTGAGAAAGGAGACAGTATGCCCAAGTATCTCACGAAGTTCACCCAATGTCGGGATGAGCTGGGAAGTGTGGGGGTGACTGTTGATGATGAGGACTTGGTGAGCTTGGCTCTCCTTGGTCTTCCAAAGAGTTCGCATTCCTATTAGGACTCTGTCAATGGTCGAGAGAAATTGCCAGGATGGGAGAGACTTTGGTCTGATCTTGTGCAAGAGGAGATCAGGCGGAATACCAAGGACAGATCTTCATCAAAGGCATCTGATGAAGAAAATTGCGCTTTGGCTACCAAAGCAAAGAAGGGGAAGAACAAGAAAGCTTCTCATTTCAGTGCGAAAGGCAAGAAGCAGGACATGTCCAAGGTGAAGTGATTTCACTATCACCAGCACAGACATTATGCCACAAATTGTCCGCAGAAGAAGAAAAATAAGCAAGTTGCTGGATCTATAGCGAGAGAGGCCTTAGCCTCACAGTTTGAGCTGGATTTTTCACTAATCGCATGCTTGGTATCAAGTGTGATGGGATCGGTATGGTTCTTGGATAGTGGTGCGTCTTTTCACATGACACGAGATCGAGATTTGTTTTCTGATCTGGATGAGAAAGATCTTGGAGTGCACATCGAGATGGGCGATGATGGTAGATACAGTGCGACAGGTATCGGTACCATTTCCTTTGAGAGGGAGTCTGGTAAACCCTTCATATTGAAGGAAGTGATGCATGTTCCAGGATTGAAGAATAATCTCATCTCTGTGGTGATGTTAGAAGACAAGGGATATGATGTTGTCTTCAGCGAGGGAAAGGCTTTCCTGCACAGTAAGACAATTGGAGAAACCTGGAAGATAGGGGTTCGAGTCAAGAACCTTTATCAATTTCATGTAGATGGCTACACAACAATGGCATGCAAAGTAGGAGTGGTGAGCCGGGATGATGGCGAGCTGTGGCACCGGAGATTGGGCCACCTTCACCATGGAGCTTTGAAGAACTGTAGCAGATTTCTACTAGGATTCCTAAAGGCACTCTAGCACAGTCAGATCAGCGCAAGGGTTGTACTTTGGGAAAATTTGTGAAAGCCACCTTTCATGAGAAGGATAGTCGTGGCACGACAATCCTTGAGAGAATTCACATAGATGTCTGTGGACCTTTCTCAGTAGCTTCGACAGCAAAACACAAGTACTATGTGATCTTTGTTGATGATTTCTCTCAAAAGTGCTGGATCTTCTTGATGTAGAAGAAGAGCGAGACATACTCAAAGTTCTGTGAGTTCAAAGCACTGGTTGAGAAGGAATCGGGGAAGAAGGTGAAGGCTCTTAGGAGTGAAAATGGTGGTGAATTCATCTCTGGTGAGTTCAAGGACTTCTGCAGCGCAGAAGGGATTCGAAGAGAGCTCATAGCTCCCCATAACCCACAGCAAAACAGGATTGTTGAGCGGAAGAACAAAATGATCGTGGGTCTGCATGGGCGATGTTGCATGATCATGGCCTACCCGTTCACTTGTGGGGCGGAGGCATGTAATACTACAGTATATGTGCAGAACCATTGTCCTCACAAGATATTTGGCATGAGTACACCCGAGGAGGCTTATTCTGGTAAGAGGCCTGATATTTCCCATTTGAGGATTTTTGGTTCTCCTGTTTACATGCATGTGATGAAGGATGCCAGGAAGAAGCTAGAGTCGACCACAGAGGTTGGGATATTTGTGGGGTACACTGATATTCCCCATAACTATCGTGTGTATTTTCCAGACAGTTGTAAGACTGTTGTGCGATGGGATATCAAATTTCAGGAGGAGAAAGCCATGAAGTGTTCTCTTGAGAAGAAGCCACACTTTCATGCAGATGAGGAGCTATTAGTTCTTAAGGATGAGCTTCAAGATGTAGATCAGCCACAAGATGAAGTTCATGGAGTGGAAGAGACCACTCATGCAGCGCCAACCATCAGAGGGCAAAACCGCACTACAGAAGCTGAGCGACTGGATCAAGATGCAGAGAAGTTTGTAGGATCACCTATAGCACAGCACAGATCGAGACAGTCACACGATTGGTACACTGGATACATGGCTCTTATGAGCAAATGTGTCATGACTGAGCCATCCTCTTTTGAGGAAGCTGTGGAGGATCCCGCATGGGTAGATGCCATGGTGGAAGAGTATGATTCAATTGTTAGAAACAGTGCATGGGAGATTGTACCAAGACTGGAGGGGAAATTAGTGGTGGGTTCGAGATGGATCTACAAAGTGATGCAGGCAGCTGACGGGAGTGTGGAGAAGTACAAGGCAAGATTTGTTGCTTGAGGCTTCTCACAGATAGAGGGGATCGATTAAGAGGAGACCTTTGCACCTGTCGCAAGGTATTCTTCCATATGGACGATTCTTACTCTCTTAGTGCAGATGGGGTGGCACATCCATCAGATGGATGTGAAGACTACGTTCCTCAATGGAGTCATTGAGGAGGAGGTGTACATAGAGCAGCCCAAAGGTTTCGAGATCTTCAGCAGTGAGTCGCATTTGCGCAGGCTCAATAGAGTGTTGTATGGGTTGAAACAAGCACCTCGTGCTTGGTACACATGGATAGATAGTTATTTCACTGGACTTGGATTTACAAGAGTGAGGCGGACCCTAATGTATACCAGATTGTGGTGGAGGGTAAGTTTTTGATCATTTTACTTTATGTAGATGATTTGATTTTGACGGGAGATGAGCTGTTGATACTTTCATGCAAGGAGGATCTTGCTAGAGAGTTTGAGATGAAGGACTTGGGCCTCCTTCATTATTTCCTAGGATTGGAAATTTGGTAGCACAGTGATGGACTATTTGTTTCTCAAGGTAAGTATGCCCGGGAGGTACTGGAGAAGTTCAACATGCATAGCTGCAAGCCTATTGATACTCCGCTTCCTGGAGGTTGGAGGAAGGAGGATGCTACTTCAGCGGAGGTAGTGGATGCCACTGTTTATCGATATTTGGTGGGGACGCTTATGTATCTAGTCAATACACGACCCGATATATGCTATGCTGTTAACCAGCTTTCACAAGCTATGGTTAAGCCAACCAAGCTCTTCTGGAAGGAAGGCAAGCATGTATTGCGTTATCTTAGAGGCACATCAGGATATGGATTGTGGTACAGACATGAGGATGAGGTGAAGCTATGTGGCTTCATGGATGCAGATTGGGCAAGGAGCCCAACGGACAGAAAGAGCACATCTAGAGGGATCCTCAGTATCATTTTGACAACAGTTTCTTGGTACAATAGGAAGGAGAGATCCATGGCACTCAATTCAGTAAAGGTCGAGTATATGGCAGCAAGTTTGGCTGCATGTGAGGCTATATGGATGAGGAAGATCCTGGTTAGGTTGTTCGGGTCACAGTTGGAGCCTATTGTGGTTTATTGTGATAACCAGAGTTGCATTAAAATCTCGGCTAATCGAGTATTTGATGATAGATCCAAGAAAATCGACATCAGATACCATCATATCAGAGATTGTGTGCAGTGGAGAATCATGTTACTTTCATACATTCCCACGGAGGATCAAGATGCTGATATCTTGATGAAGGCGTTCACTAGGAGAAAATTCGAATACCACAGAGGCAGGATAGGTGTTGCAGATAATCCATATCTTGTTGAGAGGGACTGTTGAAAATGCAACAAGATGATGGAACTTAGTGAAAATAAGTCGCCTTCACTAAGTGGGCCCGCAAGCGATTTTTGGCGCAAAGTTTATTTTTAGACTATGTCTATTTTTAGACACATGGATCATGGTCTATGAGTTGCAGGATGCTATTTATGGATGATTGGTCATGTTGGTAAAGATATATGGACCTATATTTTTAGACATATGGGCGAAGTCTATTTTTAGACTGCCAGTAAAAAAAAATAGAACAGTCGAATATTATTAGCTCTTAATAATATTTGGACTATAAACATTATCTTATCCTCTTGTAGCACTTCAGTTTGAGCTACGGATGTGGCACATGCAACTGCCAAAAGGAAATATGCTTTTCATATGGGTTAGTTGAGCTATTGCATAATGGACTTCAGTTAGAACTCAAGTGATTGAGTTTTGTGGAGTTGATTGAGGAGTTGATGGAGTTGTGTTCAATTTGACTTAGTTGAACTAGTTGTATTTAGTCTAACTGACAAATACACCAGTGATGGGTGGTGTGAATTAATTATTAATTAATTCACTAATTATTAACTCATAAATCAACTAAAGAATACATTAGTTAACTTAGTGCATGGACAGTTCAGTTGAGACAAGTGTTAGAGGGTGAGACTACTATCAGTTATGACTATAGCTATGCATGATATTTGCACAATCATTGATTGAGATTGCCAATGAGGATTGTGCAGTACAAGCCAAGGGGATTCAAACTTGGATCTCATCTATTCTCAACTTGGATTGCGCAGTAGAGACAGGCAAACAATGGAGGAGATTTGAACCTGTGGCTTGTTCAGATCTGATCTAGTTTGTGTGTAGCATGTGGAGATAGTACTGAGTACTTGTGAGGAGTATTGTACTATGTATTGTTACATGTCCTCTATCATTATAATATACAAATAGTTGGGGGTTTTCAGCTGTATGCTTTCCCCATTACATACTGTGTTGATATGTGTGATTGATGTTTCAATGTGCGCATGTGATTTTTTTTTTAATTCCGCAAATTGATGATCAATGGTAGAGGAGGTTATCTATTATGCATGCATTCTGCAAATAGTGCATTATCAGGATAATCTTTGTGAATAAGTGTTATATTGTTCAAATTTCTACATCATGAGCCAAAATTTCAAAAGCTCTTTGTTTATAAGCTATTCCTTCATTTGAAAAGTTCATTTGCAAACTAGAAGCAAGGTCAAGCGATTTTAGTGAGCAAGTGACAAAGTTTGGGTGAAAAACACACTAAGTTGCTCGGCACAGTGCACTGGGCAGGAGGCGCGGTGCACTCACTAGGCGTGACGCACTGGGCCTTAGTTTGCATTTCATTTTAACATGGGAGCGGCACACATAGACAGAGAGCTCGAAACTGCTAAAACTTGCCCCAAATCACCAAAAACCACACAGATTTGCCTTGTGACAAGTAGTTAGAGCCTCCATCATTGTTTTTTTTATCCAAGTTTGGTGCTATATCATGGTGGTTGATGAATGGTAATTGTTTAAAAAATCAAACCCTACCATTTGAAATTCCAAGAAACTTGTTGCCTAGGGTTTGAGTAACTATTTTGCTGCCAAGTCTAACATTCCTCTATCACTCCCTTCTCCCACTTGTCCCTTGATTTCATTATCCCCTAAGTTCCCCTACCCCCTAAATTCACTAATCCTCTATCCCAAGTTTCCTTTCCCAAAATCCCAATTGTAAATCCCCAAACCCTAATCCTATACAAACTCCCAAAACATCCCATATTTCCTTAACTAAAATCTATCCCAATAGTCCCTAAATTCTCCACTATTTTTCCTCCCCTTACAGTCCCTCATTTCACTACTTCCCTTCGTGGCAAAGGTCAAACACATCATCAAAGGCGGTCCAAGATAGTTTGACATATCAGCACCCATTTCTCCAAGATAGTTTATCTACCAGCAGACATGGTATCTAATCCTTCATATGATTATGAAGAGGAGACCCAAAGTGACTCACCTACACAGGGACATGCACCCAGGAGGCCTCATAGAGGTGGCAAACATATCAGAGAAGAACCAATCACCCTTGTTGAATTGCAGGCCTACCCTCTTGCCATCTCTTGTTTCCAACATTAGTCATGTTATGAATTTTGTGAGAAGGTTGCTAGCATTCAGTTTCATCATGAGTTGGCTCATTTGTTTATACTACATTTACATGGTGATCAAGCCACTCTAGCTGGTGACACTTTCACATTAACGCCATAATCCATTTCAATAGCAACTTGCATACCTAACATTGGAGAGCCATGGAACAAGAGGCAGAAAATTGACCGGCAGCATTATGAACCGTATATTAAGCCTGGCTTCTTGAGGCAGCTCAAGAGACTGTTTCCTTTTCAGTACCTCAAAGATGAATATGCTCCTTTAATGAAATTGATCATGAAGTATTTCAGCTGTGAGGGTTGGTTCTCCCATTTGTATGCTTATCATATCAGGCTACTGATGCATTTTACCTGGGTACAAATGATGAACATCCCTTACTTCATGTGCCGAAATATTGAAAGGATGACCACTCTAGTGTAGCACAAGACCCCTCAACAGCAGTTTAACAGTATTTATCATTTTTCTCTTATTAAAATTTTGGTTATTCATCGGCTTGGCTTGTATGGCATCACTTGCGATGATTTCATCTCTCATGAGTTTTTCATAGCTCCTCAGGGACCTTCAGAGGCTTTGCATGAGACAGGTGGAGCTTCTTATCAACATGAGGGTCATGAGACACAAGTCGCCAATGTGTCAGTATTTATCACTTATCAGAAAGGCACTAGGTAGTTGTTCGTGGCAGCAAAGCGAGTGTTATCTCCACCTGGGGTGGAAGGGGCCTCACTTCCAACATCAGTACCATAGGTTCAGGATAAAGGCAAGAGGCAAACACAGGATGAGGGACCTTCAGGTGATCAAGACTTTATTCTTATTGAGGATGATGATACATACATGGGCCTGCAAAGCACAAATCTCAAAGAGATCATCCAAGAGAAGCAGACAGAAATCAAAGCCTTGTCCCTCAAATTAGAGAGGGATAAGTGGATTATAAAATACTTGGATCAAAGGAATAAGTAGCTTGAAGATCAGCAAATGATTATGGAGTTACAAAACATTCGGGAGAATCACCAAGTTGCCCCAAAGGAGGAGGGTGGACTTCACTTCACTTGAGCAAGAGATCAATGTTGATCGGGAGTCTTGGCTCGAGAGAGTCAACATCCACTTAGAGAGACTTCTAGAAAAGGCTGACAAGGACAAGGCATTGCTGAGACACATGGCTTTTCATTACATGGCAAGGAATAAAGTTTGCAAGGCATGAATAAGGAGTTTAAAGGCAAAATTAAGGAAGGCATCAAAGAGGCAAAAGAAGCAAAAGGAGCATGATAAACTTCAGATATTGGCCAAGGCATCCTTGGCTCAACATAGCTCTTGATAAAGAAGGACCAACTCAAATTTCAAAAAATTTGGAGCAATTTTTGCATTTTGGAAATTTTTTGCACAAAAAACAGAGTTTTCCTCCCTATGCGCCATGCCACGTGGCGCTCGCTTTTGCTAGGGGGATCCAAATCGCAAAAACTTTACATTTCTAGATTTTTCATGAAAATATATGCTTACCTACCTATGGCCAAGAAATTTGGGTAGTTTTTGAGCCCTCAAAGAGCTCAAAAACACTCAAAAAATGACCTCACTGCCCCTATTTTGACACACAAGAAGTAATCTTGGGAGATTTGACTTTTGACAGGGCAAATGAAGGCCAAATTGAAAAATTCCACTTGGGTTAGAAAGTAGACAGACAGAAATTTCCAACAAGCCTACTTGGAGCTGATTTGGACATCGGGAAGGCCTCCAGAAGTGGGTCTAAACAAGCACGGCACATAGAGGAAAAATTGCCAGTTTGACCAAGTTTTGCTCTGTTTTTCGCCCAACTTTGCCTAGTTTGACTTTTTCACTTTCCTAATGGAAAATTTATGATGTAATTTGATGAAAATTGATGGATCATGATGTAAATATGTTATATTTTTACTTTTAGAGGTAGATTCATCAGTTTAGAGGTTGTTTGGAACTAAATGAATCAGTTTCCTTGTTTCTAGAGGCATGTTGTTATGTTGCCTAGTTTCTAGTTCTCAGTTTAGGATCAGTTGGATCAGTTCCTAAACATGTGAGTTTGACGCCTAGAGGCAAGGATGAGCTATTTTTTTCTATATTATGTTGTTTTTCAGTCATTAGCATGGTTGGACTCTTGAGAAAGCCTTGAGCTTCATTGTACACTCATATCAATATTTTGGCTAAGGAATTGAGACCAGGATTTGCAATACTCTTTGGGATCCCTGTGGCATTTGTTTTGGTATAGTGATTTCTTATGTCTTTGTGAATTTATTCATGTGTTATGTGTGTCATTTCTCTTTATTTATTCTCAGCTAAACAAACAAGAGTGTAAGTAGAATACATTGAAAAGTGTAGTGCTCTACTTGAAGTTTGTTTTAGTTTTTTTATGTTTTCAACTGTTTGGAGAGGATCCATGGTTTCCCTTTCCCTATTCAACTCCTCCTCTGTCTCAATCCATTCATCTCACTTGATTTAGAGTGCCAAATTCAATTTCCTACCTTTCCCCATCGAGATCCCTGCACGACTGTGCCTCATTCCCTACACCCTAAAATGTGCCTTCTCATTTGAGCCAACAATTCATCAATTCATTAAAAACCTCTTCACACATATACCTAGCCTAAGATCAGTCATTAAATTAGTCATCTCAATCCTTTAGTGATCAATATTTGTTAAGATTGACCCGGAGAGAGCCCTCTCCTGACCTGGTAGGGCTAGCTACCAGGCTGAGCGTGGTTTGATGTTGGCCCTGGATCCTACCTTTTCAGCTTGAGGTAAATCTAGGCTCTAACATAGTGGTCACTTGCTGGGGACTAAATTGATTGTTTGTTAGTATTCTTCATTTTTAAACTATAGACAGAGCCTGAAGATTAGCCAGGTAGCCTTCGAAACGCTTTTTCTTTGCATTAGCGCAAGTAAATAAACGCTACTTCAGTCAATCTCCGGTCTAGTCTTATTAATGGAAAATATAACCTGCAAACACGCCAATACATTTGATGATTTTGAGCTTTTGGATGATAAGCATAGGATTTGATAGGCTGAACAAGTTGTAGATGTCCATTTGATCTCTTGTAAATAATAGCACACTAGCTTCTAGAAGATATACCAGAGCCAATCCAGATCCAAATACTCCTCCTATATACGAGAATCCCAATCTTATTCCAAGAATCCTTTGTCAAGAGAGTTCTATAATTCCCATAGTTAAATCGCATTCATGTCCTGTGATTTTTGAGTATCTTGAAGAGCTTGATTTTGATGAACAGTTTGATTTGTCATTGTTTGAAACCAAAACCAAAACCAAAAGTGTTGTTGGTTCTACAATCCCGAATCCAGAATTTCTTGTAGATCTAGAAACTGAAAGGGCTAATAAGTCGATTGAGGATTATATCTTGAAATAGCTCTAGACTACAATTGTGGCTTCAAATATCACTGATTTCCTAGAAACTACATCTGCAACCCTTGGATCTTCCGCAATCCCATCTGGCTCAAGGATTCCCATAGAACCGCCTTTCATTCCCACCATCCCCATGCAACCTATTATATCTGATCAAAGGTTTGCAGTGGTATCACCTCCATCTACTCCTACTACTCAGACATCCAAAATTGCTTCTCCTCTACACACCCCTCCTCATACACCTCATACATCAGTTGCACCTACTCCCCCAACATCCCCAAGACCGAATCCACTGAGAGCAATGGCTGCTCGTTTTGCACCCCTTGTGCTACCTCAGAATTTGGATGATATGCCCGCTGATTATCAAAGCAAAATTCCTTTGTTTGATGGCACTCCTCACAGTGTTACAGCTCAACAACATGTGGACAAAATGGCAGATTTCTTCGACCTTCATGAGATCTATGTACAAAATGTGACAATGAGACTGTTTGTCCAAACATTTGCTGGTGAAGTAAGGAAATGGTTCTGAGCATTGCCAGCTGCAAGTATCACTACATTGGCCAATCTACAAAGACAATTCTTAGACTGCTAGGAAGTGAATAAAAATCCTCTTCAAATCCTTGCTGAATACGAGCACATCAAACAGAATGTTGGTGAGTCTGTCCAATATTATTGCATTAGATTCAATTTCATTTATAATGCAATCCCTGATCATACAAGGCCACCCATGGGGCTAGCCTTGATTAAGTTTATGGATGGTTTTAATATGAATATGGCCTATCAACTAAGAGAGAGAGATTCGGCCACGTTGGAAGACATGCAGAAGATTTCGGTCAGCGTTGAAGCAAATCTGCTGGCCAAGAGAGCTAGAGTAAGAGCATAAAAGAAAGTCACTATAAAATAAGAGTCTTCCTCGTCAGATCAAGTACCTCGGAAGGTGGAGCAGATGCTAGAGAGGATGAAAATTGACAAACCTAAACCTCAAGTTAGAAATCCTAACTTCCATGGTCAGCAACAGCCACAATACATAATCAAACAAAGAGAGCAGCGAGCCCATGATCAAATAGCGGAGCAGCTGATACAGACACCTCTACAGAATTTTTTTTTACATGGACCAGAATCAGATGAAGAAGAGAATGTGATTGGCGAAGAAAATCATTTCTTTACGCTCGATGATATGCCAATTTTCATCACTGAGGATGAGGAGTATTCCGAGAATTCAGTTGAACAAAAAGAAGACAATTTCATTTTGGAAAATGAAACTATTCTTGAGGAAGAGTCTGATGAGTACCAAAGACGATAAATGAATGCTTTTTTGGCTCAGTAGCGACAATATTCACTCCGAAATAGAAATGTGCCCGTGAACCCAATTCAGAAAAGGAAGGAGGCAATAGCATCAAAGAATGATCCTCCTAATGTGTAGAAAAAAGGAAAAGAGGCAGCTGATCCTACCACCAGTAAAACACCATCAGCAAATGAGAAATTCAATCAGCCAAGTGGGTCAAAGGATAAACCTGAAAAGAAAGATGTTCCAGCGAAAGAGGTAGAAAAAGTTTCAGTTTTTAACTTAGAAAATGAAATTGCTAAGTTAAAAATATTTATTCCTTTGACCAAGTTGATGAAGAACAACAATTATAAAGGTTAGGTTTCCAAAATTTTGAATTTAGATCCATCATCTGATATTGTGAATGTGGAGGATGACAGTCTCGAGTTGATTTTTGGGCTAGCATTGGAAGTTCAGTCTCAAGATAGTGATGTAGCCCCTTTCTACATCAGTCTCAGGGTGCACAACTTTGTGTTGCATAATGCTATGTTTGATTCCAGAGCCTCTCATAATCTCATGCCTAAGGCCATCATGGAGAAATTGGGACTGGACATTACGAGAAAGTATCATGACATTTACTCTTTTGATTCCAGGAGAGTAAGGTGCATCGGTCTTATCAAGGATTTGGTGGTCAGTTTGGATCAGATTCCGGCCAAAAATGTTTTAATGGATGTGGTTGTGGCAGATATACCTCCTAGACATGGCATGCTCCTTTCCAGATCTTGGGGAGCAAAGATTAAATGGACAATGAAAATTTATTTCTCCTATGCTACCATTCCCATGTTCGTCCAGATGAGGAAACTATATCGGGAACAAAAGATGAAGTATATGATTAATAGCAAGGAGAAACTGGTAAATCATCCAATCAACTATGTACATGCTGATTATGAATCATTTTTTTGTATTCAGATAGCTTTAATGATGTATATAGCCAAATAGTTCAAGTAGAAGATGTTCCCGAAATTACTGAAAATTTTGGAGAAATCTCAAGGCAAGAAAGACAAAATACTGCTGAGCAATCAGCTGGTCAACAACAGCGTAAAGATGGACAACAAGGACAAGAAACAACACATAAGGAATTTCACCACTTGGAAGAGGATGAAGCGGAACTGTGGGTCATGGATTTTGATGGCGCTATTGGAAGGGAAGGTGCTAGAATTGGAATTTGGATTCACAACCCTATTTTCACTCAAAACAAAGTGCCTAGCAATGTAAGGGTCTGCTCTTATAAACTAGCTTTTGATTGTTCAAATAATGAGGCTAAGTATGAAGCTTTAATTGCTGGTTTAAAAATTCTTAGAAAGTTGAATGCCAAAAGGATTTCAGTGTATGGTGACTCCGAGCTGGTTATCAAGCAAGTGAAAGGGGAATACCAAGCAAAACATCCTAGAATGCGGGCTTACCGAAATGCAGTGCTTGATATTTTGAGAGTATTTTTAGATTATACTTTAACTTGTGTTCCTCATGCTCAGAATATCATTTCCAATTCACTTGCAACAGCAACAAGTAATATGAAAGTGCAATGAATTCAAACTACAAGTTTGAGATTCATGTGAAACATCGCCCAGCTGTCCCGAACAATCAAAGGTATTGGCAAGTGTTTCAAGATGATGATGAGATCAATGAATTTTTGCAAAACAAAGGTAAATTCAAAGACACTTCTATTGATGTGGAATATGATGATGGTGATGCGGATATAGAGGTAAATCAGATGGAGGTTTTGTAGCTCAAAGACAACATCATCCCTAAAGGTCTAATCACTTTAGAGGCGATGTTTGATCATGATGATGTGGCATGGAAACTAAGCTTAAGACCAACTGAAAAAGGAGTGGAGGATGTAAACATTGGATCAGCTAAAAATCCGAAGATGGTAAAATTGTCAAAAGCATTGCCTCCACAGGTAAAGGCTAAGTATATCAGCTTGTTATCTTCTTTCACTGATGTTTTTGCTTGGGATTATTCATATTTGAACTCATATGATACAAGTATCATTCAACATGTCATCCCGCTTAAGCCTAATCAAAAGCTATTTCATCAAAAGCTAAGGAGAATAAATCCAAATTTGTTGACCTCGATTGAGAAGGAAGTGAACTGATTGTACAAAGCTAGTATCATAGTCCCCATAAGGTTTTTAGATTGGATTTCAAACTTGGTGCCCGTACGTAAAAAGATAGGTGAGATTCGGCTATGTATTGATTTTAGAAATCTGAACAAAGTTTGTTTGAAGGACAACTATCCATTTCCCAAGATGGAACATATACTTCACCGAGTAGTTGGAGCATATAGGATGTCACTACTTGATGGGTATTTGCGTTATAACCAAATTCTGGTCCATGAGGATGGTCGAGACAAAACATCATTCACCACTCCATGGGGAACCTTTCACTATGCAAAGATGTCTTTTGGATTGAAAAATTCTGGTGCAACCTTTCAACGGGCAATGGATATTGCATTTGCCAATGAAAAAGATGTTTTCCTAGTTGTTTATCTTGATGACTTTACTGTTTTCTCTAATTCAGATGAAGATCACCTATATCATTTGAAGATTGTGTTTCGGCGGTGTAGGAAATATGGCATCTCACTTAATCCAAAGAAAAGCTTGTTTTCCATGGATGAAGGCAAACTTCTTGGGCACAATATCTCAAAGGAGGGCATCTGCATTGATCCAGCTCAGGTGGAGGCCATTCAAAATATTGATTTTCCACAAAGTAATAAAGAAATCCAATCCTTCAATGGTAAGATAATTTTTTTACGTCGCTTTAAACCCATTCTTGCATAACACTTAAGGGAGATCAAAAATATGCTCAAAAAGGATAGTGCAGTAAAGTGGATAGAGGAAGCAGTAAAATCTTTCAATTTAGTGAAATTAACACTTCCTTCAGCTCCATCTTTGATCAGCTCGGACTATACTCAGGATTTTATTTTGTTTCCATTTGCCTCGGATCACACTATGGTAGCAGTCTTAATGCAAAAAAGAGACCAGCTCGAGAAGCCAATTGCTTTTTTCAGCCGAACCATAAGGGATGTGGCATTGAAGTATAATATTATTGAAAAATAGGCCCTTGCTTTGGTAAAGGCATTGAAGGACTTTTGGGTTTATATTTTGCATTCCAACATCCTTGCTTATGTCCCAAACATTGTTGTCAAGGATGTCTTAGTGCAAACAGATCCGGAGGGGAGAAGAGGCAAATGGATTGCTGCCTTGTTGGAGTATGATCTAGAAATCAAACCGACGAAGCTCATTAAAGGACAAGGGCTGGCCAAACTAATGGCTAAGTCAAATCTGCACACCCTGGACATTAATCTAATTGTTGCTATGTCCGAGGAAAATGAAGAGAATCTACTCGTACAGGTATCAGAAATGTTCCTCCTTTCTCCTTGGTATTCGGACATTATTTATGTACTCCAAAATTTGTCATCACCTCCTGGAATGGCTAAGAACAAGAGTAGGACATTGAAATTGAAAGCTGCAAAATTTTGTGTCATGAATGGTGCACTTTATTGGAAAGACCCGAAAGGTGTCTTGCTAAATTGTTTAGTGGAAGAAGAAGCAAAATAGGTAATGGAGGAGTTTCACAAAGGAGATTGCGGAGGCCATCTTTTCTAGAAGACAACTACCAATAAAATTTTGAGAGCTGGGTATTATTGGCCAACTCTTTTTGATGATGTGTACAAAACAGTGGCCAGCTGTTGAGTCCCAAAACTGCATCTTTCCTACACCTTTTTCTAGCTTCTTTCCATTCATCTGAACCTCCTAAATCATTAGTATCATTGCATAATAGTTTAAAAAAGGGCATTTAAAGTGGTTTCTTGACTATGTGTTTGTGTTGCTATTTGAACTAGATTTTTGTTTATAAGCTGTGGAATCTTGTCACTTTCCGCAGCCATCCCAAGTTTCCACAGTTCTTTTGTCAAATTCTATATTGCAGGTGTCTTCAGGCGAATCAAGCCACATGGGCAAGTTGCAACCGACGTGGACATGGACTGAGTCCTATTGGCTCAGTCGAATTCATCAGAAAAGGCCATAGTCAATAGTGGGAAAAACGGTGGTCAACTCAAGAGTCCTATGGTGATGAAACTTTGTTTTTCACCACGTGAAGCTTTGCATGGTTGTTCCTAGATCTCGGGGGACAAGTTAACACCTATGGACTGCTCCATGAACCAGATCCAACAGCCACCTTCCAAAGATTGAATCCTCACGGCAGCCATAGTGCTAAATCTCAGGACATGGTTGTTTACGTGTCTTGTATTAGCACCGAATGTAGGAAAATAGTTATATTATCCTCTGTTATAAATAATGCGTTCTCATACGCATAGGAGTTATCTTTTGATAATGTAATTTTGACTGTAAAGGAACCCACTGTGCCGTAACTTTATCACTGTATTGTGACTGCATTTTAATACATGAGAAGTCTCTGTTTTTTAGCTCAATTGGTGGTTGATCATTGACTGTTCGAGGATTGTGCAGAGAGCCCCTGTACAGGCCGAGGTCTTGTTTATTACTGTAGAGTTTCATGTTTCATTTCTTTATGTTCTTATGCCAATCATTCACTTGTATATATATCACAGTTCTTATGGTGTTAATGCTTGATAGCTGTCCATAGTTTTTCACATGTGATATACAGTTAACTGATCAGTGCTTTTGTTTCAGATCACAATAGGAAGCCCAGGAAGCACATAGTTTTCTAATGACTAATGACATGGAATCATTCTTTTCCTTCTGCTGATTTTCATTTCCTTTAGTTTTTAGTTCCAGCATTGTGTTATTTATTTCAGTTTTGCTCATTTACTTTTCTGCAAGTTAGTTAGTGAATTGCTCATGACATTCTCAATTACCTCCTAAAGCCCGAGCGAGTCGAATGGTGAGGGATTGAAGTATGAAGTGTTTAGTTTGATATTAGTTTGTTTTTCTGCAAGTTAGCTATTGAATTTCTCATGACATTCTCAGTTACCTCCTAAAGCCAGAGCTAGTCGAATGATGAGGGATTGAAGTATGAAGTGTGTAGTTAGATATTAGTATTTTTTCTGAAAGTTAGTTATTGAATTACTCATGAAATTCTCAGTTACCTCCTCAAGGTAGAGCGATTCGAATGGTGAGGGATTGAAGTATGAAGTGTGTAGTTTGATATTAGTTTTATTTTCTGCAAATTAGATATCAGATTGCTCAAGTTGTTTATGATTACCTCCTAAATCCAGAGCGATTCGAATCGTGAGGGGTCAGAATATGAGTTGATGTAATGTGATTTTAGCTTACTTTTCTTGCAATTCTTAGATTTCTTTGAGTTCAGTTTTTCTTACATTTTCATGGCAGCAAGGATAATGGGTTTCATGGTCACTAGTTCACCATTGTTTAATTAGAATAGTGGCACATTTTCACTCTCTTTTCAAGAATTAGTTTCATCATTGCATGTTTTTAGAAAGTTTGAAGTTTTGAAAGTCATTTTAAAAGACATCATTACCTTGAACATTTATATCATACTTTTCTTTTAGAATTTTCATCTCACATTAGGGAATTAACAGAAATAAACCCAAAACAAAACAAAAACTCAAAAACGACAAAAAAATAAGAAATAGGTTATCTTGCTTATATAGTGTGCCACACTTCAATAGTTTACAACTCCCGGATTGAAAATTAATACAACAATTTAGGAAACTCTGAATTGACCAAACATTTTGGTGCCGTTGCTAGGGAAGTTTAACTAGGTAGCCAATTTCCTTAAAAAAAAACAATAAAAAGAAGGGAAAATTGATAACTTCTTGAAGTATGCTCTCCTCTTGCACTTAGTGTGATCTGGAGGATCAGAAAAGAGAGTTATTGGTTCAATAATTTCTTAAGTATG